>DVQE01000073.1:0-11521 GCA_018239585.1 Pyrrhopyge papius papius | reverse complement strand
CTTCGGTCAACCGGCACCCCTCAACATCTGCAATTAAGCGCCTTACAACCGCTTCGTCAACCATCACACCGTACAATTGCTGGTCCTTCGAGCCGGATCGGAAAAGAAGAAAATCGAAGATGCCTACGATCCGTTCAAGATCACCGCGACACTCCGAGCATGAAGAACAAAGCTCTGAAGAATCCAGGACGGACTGGTCAATATTTACGCCTGCAGACACGGTTACTGCGTCAACGTCCACGAATACCACTCGTCACACGATCGCTACCGCCTCGACCCACGGAAGAAGAACACGCGCCGCGACGGCTGCATCTACGGCCACCGTCGACGCCGCTACGACCGAGGCACCGAACGCGACGACCACGACTACGACCACGACCACGACGAGTAGAATTACGCACGCCGCGCCGACCGCAACTACGCGCACCACGTCGACCGCGCCGACCGCAACCACGTCCGTACGCACCCCGTCCACGCATCCCGCAACGTCGATGCCCGCACCTACGAGCGTCCCGCAGAACGAACCACGCACGCATCTGAAGAACATTGGAAGGCCTAACCTCCTACCGTTCGCGTCTTCAGAAACCATGGTTCCTCGAACGACTAGATCCTCAAGATCACGAAAAGCAGAACTCAAAGCGCAAGTGGAACTTCAGAAGAAACAATTATTGGCCGCGGAGACCGCCGCAGCCCTCGCACGCACCGAGTTAGAACTCGCACAATGCGACTCCGAAGACGAAGAATACGGTGAATTCGAAGCTGAACAACACTCGCACATAGAACAATGGGTCCAACACACCACGTCCTATGTAGAACCAACGAATGAGAAAGAAGAACCTTCACGCAAGAGTGAATTCAAGGAGCTCGCCGATGCTATCATCGTCGCCGCACGAACAACGCAACCAATGTCCGCGCCTCAAAAAGTATGGGACCTACCCGACTTCAACGGATCTAACGAAGAATGGCTGCCTTTCAAGAGGTCATATATGGATAGCGCGGAGCAATTCAACGACGTACAGAATATGGCTCGCCTAAGAAGAACGATAAAAGGAGCCGCCAGAGAAACAGTACGAAGCCTGCTCTTCGCATCATCGGAACCTCAAGAAGTCCTCGCCGCGTTAGAACGTCGTTTTGGAAGACCAGAACAATTGGTACTCGCAGAAGTCGAGAAATTAAAGGACCTACCGCGCATTGGTGATGCACCCAGAGATATCTGCGCATTCGCGAGTCAAGTCAGCAACGCAGTTACAACGATAGAAGCTTTGAAGAAAGCTCAGTATTTGTATTCGCCGGAGATCACAAGAATTATTGTTGAAAAGCTGTCACCCATACTTCGCTATCGCTGGTTCGACTTTAACGCCAGCATGGACCACGATGAACCAGAACTGGTGAAGCTTAAGAAGTTTCTCAACTCCGAGGCGGATCTATGCGGAACATTCGCACCGCCCGAATTAATTAGGAAGAAACTTGGACAACGAAGATTCCCCGTTCACACAACTCAAGAAGAGATAGAAACCCACACGGTAGCAACGTCGTCGGAAACGTATAAGAAGAACTGCTTTCATTGCAATGGAGAACACTGGCTCACCGAATGCAAGATTTTTAAAGAAGCGACTACCGATGAAAAGTGGGAAATAGCGAAACAGAAACGTTTATGTTTCAAGTGTCTGCGACTGAGACACGTACGAACGAATTGCAAAGCACAGCCGTGCAGAAGATGCAAGAAGCCGCACCATACGTTGTTGCACTCGGAGCTGGCTCACAATACAGCACCGCCTACGCAACAACAGAAGCTCACGCCGTCCCCCTGTAATCAAACGAAAGAGATAGAAGACATTCGACCCATCTACGCCGCGGCGGACGGGACAAGAATTTATTTGAAAATGATGCCTGTCGACATCTACGGACCCAAAGGATCTGCTCGCGTCTTAGCGCTACTAGACGAGGGCTCAACGGTTTCGCTACTGGACGCTTCCATCGCCTCACGTATTGGGGCCACTGGTGAAGAAAAGGAGCTTATATTAGAAACCGTCGGTGGGAAAATAATCACCAAAGAAAAATCGCAGAAAATGGATCTGAAGATAAGAGGCATACACAGGAAGGACAAGCGAGTTTTAAGAGGCGTGCGCACCATAGAAGAATTAAAGTTGTCGCCTCAATATGTCGATAGAAAATCGATTGAAGAATGCAATCATTTGAAGAATTTGAAGAACGAATTAGTCTATGAAAAGGAAAGGCCCGCGCTGCTCATCGGCCAGGACAACTGGGACCTCATAGTCTCAAGGAAGATCCTGAAAGGAAAACGAAGCGAACCTGTGGCTTCTCTCACAAGCCTGGGTTGGGTACTTCACGGGGGCCACGCCGGGATAACTCCGGTCAACTTCATCAACCACTGTCGAGCAGCTAGTGACGAAGAAACACTTGAAGAAATAATTAAGAAGTATTTCGAATTAGACTCGATCGGAATACGAGAACGACGTCCTAGCAACGACATGGATGAACGAGCGATGAAGACACTGAAAGAAACTACAAGGCAGTTGCCAAATGGAAAATACGAATCCGGACTTTTGTGGAAGTCAGAAGGCGAGAAGCTGCCGAATAACTACACCCAAGCTCGCAACAGACTGCTGGGTGTCGAAAGAAAACTAGATAGAGATGCGGCCCTCAAAGAAGAATACAGCAAGCAACTGAGCAACCTGCTGACCAGCGGATATGCTGAAGAAGCGCCGGAGAATAGTACAACGGACCGAACTTTTTATCTCCCTCACTTCGCCGTGAAACACCCATTGAAAGGGAAGATTCGAATAGTATTCGACGCTGCCGCCAAGCATGAAGAAAAAAGCCTGAACGACGCACTGCTGCCAGGTCCAGACCTACTCCAATCACTCTTCGGGGTACTCGTACGATTCCGAGAGGGGCCCGTAGCAGTCGTCGCCGATGTCAAAGAAATGTTCCTGCAAATTCAAATAAGAGAGCAAGACCGCGACAGCCTGCGATTCCTTTGGCGTGGGGACGATCGATCATCGAAGCCTAAGCAATACAGAATGAAGTCTGTAATCTTCGGTGCTGCGTCCTCTCCAGCAACGGCCATCTACGTGAAGAACGCCAACGCAGAGAAACATGCAGAAGAATATCCCAGAGCGGCCCGAGCAATCATCCGTAATCATTATATGGATGATTACCTGCAGAGTTTCTCTACCACGGAAGAAGCGGCGTCCGTTGCTGATGAAGTAAACCGGGTCCACCAGAAGGCTGGATTCGTCCTGAAACAGTGGGCCAGCAACGAAGAAGAAGCCTTAGCCAAGATCAACGCGAACGAGAATGTTAAAGAAAAACGACTTGGCCAAGAGGAAGAGAAAACGCTGGGTATGAGGTGGCTCGTGCAAGGAGATGCATTGGCCTTTAACGCCGGCCTCAGGAACACACCGTCGGAGGTCAAGAATGGCAATAAGAAGCCAACGAAGAGAGAGATAACCAGCGCCGTGATGTCTACCTTCGACCCACTGGGACTCGCCACCCCAGTCTTGATAATGGGGAAAAGAATAATTCAGGACCTCTGGAGATCCGGAGTCGAGTGGGACGAAGAAGTCAACGATGAACAACATCACGCCTGGGAAGATTACGCCGAGAACGTCGAGGCCTTGAACCATTTGAAGATACCTCGATGCATAGCGCCAACAACGAGATCGGGTGAAATACACACTTTCGTCGACGCCAGCGAAACTGCGTACGCAGCCGCCGTGTATTGGAGATCAACAGCTGACAACGGAGAAGTCAACGTCAGGCTGGTGGCCGGTAAGGCGCGAGTGGCTCCAGTCAAAGCCACATCGATTCCCCGCTTAGAGCTGCAAGCAGCTCTGTTGGGGGCAAGGCTGGCCGCGTCGATATGCGAAGAAACCGATCTCGAAGTTACCAGTAGAGTATACTGGTCGGACTCCACAACCGTTCTACAGTGGCTGAAGGCGGACCCGCGACGTTTCAAAGTCTTCATCGCGCATAGACTCGCCGCCATAGAAGAACTATGCAAGCCAAACGAATGGCGATGGGTGCCGACCAGGGACAACCCAGCTGACGACGCAACTAGGGACACTCCACGAGACTTCACCGAGCAAGCGAGATGGTTCAGAGGCCCCGCATTCCTTTACGGCCCAGAATCCGATTGGCCCGTAAAGAGGATACAAAAACAAGAAGACGACTCAGAAATGAAGAAAAAGAGTACCTGCACCATCGCCGCCATTAAAGAAAAAGAGAAGTTACTCGACCCTAGCAAATTCAGCAATTGGTGGCGCTTATTAAGAACGACGGCCAGAGTGCACATGTTCATAGACATGTGTCGAAGAAAAATCGACAAAGAAAGCTCCGAGGAAAAGTTTAACGAAACTTACCTGCCAATCGACCGAAAGTACTTGAAAAAGGCAGAGGAAACATTAATAAAAAATAGTCAAGAGAATTCATTCGCGCGTGAAATAAATAACATAGAACGGAATAAACCAATTGAACGTGCGAGTCGATTAAGAAATGTCGACATTACATTGAGTGAAAATGGAATTCTCCGACTACGAAGCCGAACATCGAAGATCGAAGCCAGCGAGCAAGGATTGCCAATCCTGGACGGGAGAGATCATACGACCCAGCTTATCATAGAACACTATCACCGACGTTTGTTCCATGGCAGTCACGCTACGGTCATCAACGAGCTGCGACAGAAGTACTGGATTTTATCGCTTCGAGAGGCTGTGAAGAAGATCGCCTTTAAGTGCCAGTGGTGTAAAATGCGGAGGTCAAAACCGCAAATTCCACCACCAGGAGACCTGCCACGCGAGCGACTAGCACATCACCAGCCTCCCTTCACCTGCGCAGCCGTTGACTACTTCGGCCCGATGAGCATAACGATCGGTCGACGACACGAAAAACGCTGGGGTGCTCTCTTCACGTGCCTGACTACTAGAGCAATTCACCTGGAATTAGTTGCGTCTCTCAGCACAAGCTCCATGATCATGGCCCTCCGACGAATGGCAGCCCGGCGAGGAAGCCCACGCGTTATCTTCAGCGATAACGGCACGAACTTCGTCGGAGCGAATAACGAGCTGAAAACAGAAATTCGGAAAATTAAGAACGAAGATCTCATCAGGGCCGCAGAACAGGAAGGAATAACATGGAAATTCATTCCTCCGGGAGCTCCTCACATGGGGGGAGCATGGGAGAGAATGGTGCGTTCGGTGAAGGTCGCACTGGTCGCCGTCCTCGGAGAAAAGAGCCCACCTGAAGAAGTTCTCTACACCCTGTTGACTGAAATCGAACACACGGTCAATTCGCGCCCTCTCACTCACTTGAGCGCCGATCCTCGAGATGAAGAAAGCCTGACACCTAATCACTTTCTAATTGGTAGATCATGCGGAGCCGCGGTCCTCGGGGAATTCGACGACTCCTGCCTCGTGGGGAAAGCGAATTGGAAGACCGTACAACAGATGGCGAATCACTTCTGGAACAGGTGGATGAGGGAATATCTTCCTACCCTTATGCCACGGAGGACTGACAAATGCAAGAGCACAGACTTCCACGAGGGCGACGTAGTCATCATAGCTGACTCTACGCTCCCGCGCAACACTTGGCCGCGGGGGCAAATCGAGAGAACATTTCCTGGGCCTGATGGGAGAATCCGCATCGTCGACGTGCGAACAAAAGGAGGAACGCTGAGACGACCAGTATCCCGGCTCATCCTGATGAACAAGACGCCGCCACCCGCAGATGAAGTGTACGGAGCGCCGAACACTGGGGGGAGATTGTAAGCGACGTCTTCATAATATAAGCATTTGTTATGTAAACTTACGCATAAGATTATTTTTGATGTTCTAATTAGAAGTATTTAACAAGTAATAAGTTTTAAAGCAAATCACATAGAAATAAACGTTCTCTGTTTTAGACTAGGGAAAGAAATGTATTAGAATAGGTTGTTTATCATTTAATATAATTAGTACATAACATGAATAAACTGTAAACCCCGAATTAGGCCTCAAACACGTCCTGACCTGTGTGGAATTTGTTAGAGCGAGAGCGAAAACCGCTCTCGCACCAGTATTCAGAGCACGTGTTTGCGTACCGACAACAGTCACTAGTTGCGGGCCTAATTCGGGGGATAAATATACGGTCCGAATGGCGTACCGTCTTTACACGATTCGTCGAGTTGCCGTGGAAGGAAGAGGTTGTCGACCACGTGTCGCGGAGCTTCGAAAAGTGAAGTGTGTGCATGCGTTGTTGTGCATGCATATTGTAAATATTGTAAATATTTTTCGAATCAGTGTACGAGTGAAACAACTATATAGTGTGAGTGAGTGTGAACCATACCAGTGGGTGAGTAAGATGCCTGCCGCTGTATGAGCCAGCAGGCATCACCGCCCATCACCGCCCACCACCGCCCCTCGGCGCTGACATTCTGAACTGTCATTACGAAGTGTAATTTAACTTCCCCTTTATTCATCCTTCCGTCTCTTTTCTTCCTTCCTCTTCCAATATGTCCGTTTCGCTAAATCAAGACCGCACGGGTAATAGTATTAAACGTGCTATTCCCATTGAACCTCGCATCAAAATTATCACCCGAAATGAACGTACTGGTGAGATAGTCCAGTACGGTGAATTCGACTCTCCCGCAAGCCCGGATCCTGAACCTGCCGATGCAACGCCGCGTAAAGTGCGCGTTGTATCGAGAAGACGCACCGCTCCACCTGACGACGCCGCTCCACCTGACGACTACGAGACGTCGAGTGAGGGCGGTGAAGTTGAAGATAAGAATAGAAGACCGCAATCACCATCCTCCTTTTCTATCCTATCCTGTACCTCTTTTCAATCTGTACCACCCCATCATAACTCTATGTCTCCACGTCACCCATCAAATCCTTTATTATTAAATAATAGTTTTAAGGATCACGCACCATCATCATCATCTTCTAACCCTAAATCATATGCTGCGACCTTATCAGCGCCGGCGCCTATACGCGTCCAAGCTCCTTCCAACAGATCTGCTCCGGAGAAGACCAAGGCCTATCCTCCCTTGGTAGTGGAGCGTTTACCAAACTGGTGTGAGCACTTTAAAGTGCTCCATGGCCTTCTAGGCCATGCACCAAACGCACGACCTTTTAATACGGGAGTGCGCTTTCTTCCAAATTCCCCAGACGAGTACCGGACCGTTCAGCGGTACTTGACTGAACTATCAGCCAAGGAACCAGGGCTCTCCTGGTACTGTTATACCCCTGTGGAGGAGCGCCCCACTAAGGTGGCCATCAAGGGCCTTCCCAGGGATACGGAGCCAGAGAGAGTCACCAATGCCTTAGTCGGCCTGGGCTTTCCGGCTCGGTTTACCAAATTTATTCCTCCCCGTGGTGGTCCTGGCTGCGTGTTTTACGTGCAGCTGGATCGTATGACGGATGGAGAGCTCGCTCGACTCTACGAAGTCAACGAGCTTCTCTACATGCCGGGGATCGTTATCGAGGGGTGGACCGGCCGTATTGGCCCTCCACAATGCCATCGTTGCCAGACGGTAGGCCACTCCTCGGTGAACTGTCACCGGCCCGTTAGATGCATCCGCTGTGCGGGAGAGCACCTAGTTAGAGACTGCCCCAAACCCAAAGATGGTACCCCGAAGTGCGCCAATTGCTCGGGTGCGCATGCCGCCAATGATCGGCGGTGCGCGTACTTGAGAAAGATGGCGCGCGCCAGGGGTATCGTCATGCCCCCTATTCGGCCCTCATTTCGCGGTGCGCCTCCCGTAGGTCGTGCGCCGCCCACTACCACCGCTCAATTAGACATCAACCGCATGGTTGAAGAGTCCTCGGCTACTGCAGGGGCCTCTTTAATGGCATCCGCCAACCCGCCTGGTGCGCGTAATTCTGCGCGCAAAAACAAAAAACGAGCCGCACGGATCCGCAAACGTGAAGAGCGGTTAAGAGCAGAAACCGCTCTCACACCGGCAGTCCCGGTTACCCCTGCAGTGGTAACCACCCCTAAAAACCTGTCCTTGCCGTCACGTCAAATCCTGGGCTGCAAACGGCCACTGGATCATGGAGTCCAAGGTCGTGATGCAGCTGAACGTCCAAAGACAAGTACCCCCGTCAGTCCGGCGGTGCCTCCGCGCCCGCTGCAGGCGCTGGGAATTAATGTGCAGGCCGGGGAATTGCTGGTAGCAATTGCTGCTATCAGTGAGGCCGTAGCGCGCTACCCAGACCTTGTTGTGGTCTTGCGGGGAATCATTGCCGGCTGTTTGGGGTTCCAAAATGACAACCAGTCTTAGGGTGTTGTATTGGAATCCCGGGGGCGTAACTCCCGTTCAATATGGACTGAGACGTCTCGTCCAGGAGCAGAACATTCATGTGGTGCTCCTGGGGGAGACAAAGCTGCGACCGACCAGGGACTTCAGGATTCCCAATTACTTTGTGTACCGCCGCGATGAGGTCACGCCGGCTGGATTTCCTTTTAGGGGTACAGCTATCGTGGTCCGTCGTGATGTGGTGCACGAGGTTCTTCCCCTTCCGCAGTTCTCAGTTACTAGCTCCATAGGGGCAGTGGTGAGCGCTGCGGGAAGGGAATTGCGGCTGTTTGCGGCTTACCGCCCGCCCGTAGCATCCTTCAACCCTCAGGACATCTCCAACATCTTGGACGGAGAGTCTGCGGCTCTTCTGGCTGGTGACCTCAATGCAAAACATCCGGCTTGGGGCTCCAGAATCACCAATCCGGTGGGCCGCAGGTTACTCAAGTTTTCGGAAGACAGAGGATATGTGGTGGTTGGACCAGATTCACCCACCCATGTTCCTGTCAACGAAAATCAACGTCCTGATGTCCTGGACATTGTGATACACAAGGGTCTCTCTTGTCCTGTCCATGTGGAGGTGCTGTATGATCTGGACACACAGCACCTGCCAATTCTGGTCACTCTTGGCTTGGGAGCCGAGTTCGTTAAATTCCCAGAAGTCCGCCATAGGACGGATTGGGAGTTTTTCCATTCGCAACTGTCCAACCTCAAAACGCCAGGTCCGCTTTCATCACCGGAAGAAGTGGAGGAGGCAGCCAAGGTTTTCTTGTCTTCGGTCAAGTCAGCGTTGGAGGCTTCCACATCCGCTGTTCCGGTGAAGAATCGGCGTGACCAACTCCCTGTCCGTCTGCAATGCATGCTCAAACGTAAGCGTGCATTGCGGCGACTCTGGGCGCAGACAAGGTGTCCCCGAATCAAGAGAGACTTGAACGCATTAGCGGAAAAGTTGTCTACTGAGATGAGAGAGCACCGCGGAGCCGCTTGGGAGGCGATTGTCGACCAAGCAGGCGAAAACGATACGTCGCTTCATCATCTATGTAGGCAACTTAGTCGTGAAAAGGCTCCCGTTTATCCCTTGCTTAATAGTGAGGGTAAACGATGCTTTGTTGCGAAAGACCGTGCTGAGATCCTTGCGGAGCACATGGAGGGACAGTTCTCTCCTCACCCCGCTGATCCTGCCGTCTGTGAACATCATAGTCTTGTCGAAGACCGCGTTCGGAGCTTCGTTGAGGGCCCACTGCCGTCGCCCGAGGGTGTGATTTTTATCTCGCCCTCCGAGACGCGCAGGACAGCTTTGCGCTTACCAAAACGCAAGGCGCCGGGCCCCGATGGCATCCCGAACTTGGCATTGGCCATGCTGCCCAAAAGAGCCATGGTTGTAATGACCAGGCTCTTTAACGGCATACTTCGCACGGCGCATTTCCCTAACACCTGGAAACTGGGCAAGGTGATCGTTATACCGAAACCCGGTAAAGACCGCCGCTATCCCGCGAGTTATCGTCCGATTACGCTGTTGTCTAACACAGCGAAGCTGTTCGAGCGGCTGGCGTTGAGGCGGCTCTGCCCGTCAATTAAACTGAGAGACGAGCAGTTCGGCTTCCGCGCTGGTCACTCGACTACGCTCCAACTGACACGGGTGATCCACCACTTGACCAACGAGGCCAATTGCGGTCGGCAGACGGTCGGAGTCTTCCTCGATATCGAGAAGGCGTTCGACCGTGTGTGGCACGCGGGTCTCGTGTTCAAACTGTTGGATACGCCCGTGCCGGCGCTGTTAGTTAGACTAATAGCGTCATTCCTGGACGGTCGCCAATTTTATGTGGCGGTCGAAAACGTCACCTCTGCCCTGCGCCCCATTCGTGCGGGTGTGCCGCAGGGCAGCTGTCTCTCGCCTATTCTATACGCGGTCTACACCGACGACATTCCCACTCTAGAGGGCCACCTCAAAGAGTGGGAGCGCGATGTAGATCTTGCGCTGTTCGCAGACGACAGTGCTTACTTCTCGTCGTCATATCGACCTAAACTTGCAGCTGCTAGGATGCAACGCCTATTGGACCTGCTCCCAACGTGGCTGGATAAGTGGCGCATGGCCGTCAATGTCGGCAAGACGGTCGCTACACTTTTCAGCCGCGCTCATACCATGCTGCCGCCGCCTCTCCAATTCCGTGGTCGGGTGGTGGAATGGCAGACCTCGGTTAGGTACCTTGGATGCCACATCGATCGCACGCTGCGTATGGGCGCGCAGGTGGACCACTCGGTCAACCAGGCGCGTGGCGCTCGTGCGATTCTCCGACCGATGTTGGTATCTAAACTACCGACTTCAACGAAACTTAGGCTCTACAAAACATACATCCGCTCGCGGCTCACTTATGCGGCGCCAGCATGGTATGTCCTGGTTTCAGAGTCCAACCGCAAGCGTCTCCGCGCGCAGCAGAATCTGGCCCTTCGAACTATCGTTGGAGCCGGTCGCTACGTGCGGAACGCTGTGCTGGAGCGGGACCTGAAAATCGAGCCACTAGATGAGTTTGTGGTCCGGTTAGCTCGGCGTATGTACGACCGGGCTGATAATGGGCTGCATGCTCATCTCAGGGGCTTTGCGCCCCTCCATGCCCGTCCTCCAGAGGGCAGGCCGCTCCCTAGGGAGCTCCTGCCCCAGGCCTCCGACCAACAGGAGGCCTAAGACATCCTAGCACAGGTCGTTTGACGACCACAAGCCACAACACCGCTTGCTTAGCGGGGTGACATCACCGGGGGGCTGTTGACCCCCTGAGACTGCCCGGGTAATGAAGGATGCTTCGAAACCCGAATTCCCCTTCTTTTGTTACTTGTACATTGAAGGGACGACCACGTGTTGTTGTTGTTTGCACCGTCAGTTCCGATTTTTTCCCTAGCGAGTCAGACGTGTCGCTGTGCACTCTGGCCCGCGAGAGTTAAATTCTGGTTCAAATTAGCTAATTTGTTGCCTCCGGTAATAATTTAGTGCATTCCGGGAATCACCGCGTATTCCCATCCGTCGCCGCGTTGTTAAACTTTTAGTTTAACATCGTCGAGTTGTTGCGAGCCGCGCCTCGCATTCCATTCCGCGTACGTCATACCTCGTCCGGTACATTCGTCACGAGTGCTGTGTCGCTGCCGCCCCGCCTTTTACAACGTCTTAGTTCCGAGCGCCCGGCGCTCCCGCGCTTTTGCATTAATTACGATTCTTTCGTAACTTTTTAG
>DVQE01000072.1:0-11678 GCA_018239585.1 Pyrrhopyge papius papius | reverse complement strand
GATTCGCTAGTATGACTCTGCCTACCCCGTACGGGAGCTGGCGTGAGGATAGTAAACTATGTCGCTCTTATCAACATCGTGCGGTCAATAATTCTCAGGGCCGAATCTTTGCGTGGGTGTTGATGATAATACAATTGTGTTAGTTGAGGAGTGGAATTGAAAAGAAAAACATAATGTGTTTTATATCTCTATTTTATTATGACCCCAAGCATAAGTATTTATACATCCATTATATCTAATTATATAACGTTTATCATCATTTGCTGACAGAACTTTTTTTCTTTTCACTTGTGTATAAACTGTGTGTTTATCACTTGTGAAAGTGTGCATATTATCATAGTATACAATTTCCTTGTCTAAACATTGTTTGTAATCTCCAAATAATAGTTTTCGAACGATGGGAGCAGAAGTTCCTTTATTTCTTTTAATGGTTATGGTGTTACAATCAGTGCTATCGTCATTTTGTAAAATATATGCATACATTTTAGAGCGTAAACCGACAAATTCCTCGATTATCTTACCACAGCATTCATCCTTCATTAGACCAACAACTTTTTTATTTATGAGGGGTAAATTATACTTATTGTTAATTGGATAGTCTGAAGTATCAAATTTCATTTCTAGATCGTGTTTAATATCCTCGTAAAAGTTGTCGGTTTTAATTTCATATATGAATGAGTCTGTGTCAGTGTATAGCAATTGAACATTAGATTTATATTTAGGTATCATGTATGAGTAATGAAAATCGTACATAGTATATTTTGACAATTCTAGAACACAGAATCCCACATAGATGGGTTTATTGTAAAATAAATCAGTTTTATTCATTTGAATAGCAATAAAATCATTGGAAAATATTTTACAACTATGAAAATTAGGCATACTTATAAGTCTTTCAGCACCATACTTAGGTTTTGTCCTAGTTTTTTCATCTTCCCAACTGGTGCAAAATCTCACATCTACTCTCTTATCTACATTTTCTATTGTTTTTCCAAAAATTGAATTATTCATTAATTTGAAAAAGTCTTTTTCAAACGAATTGGTTGCTGACATTCTTTTTAATGTGTTTAACTCTATGTAACTCTTTAACCAAGGAGATTGATTAAAAGAAAGAATTCTATGAATTTTTTTACAGATCAATCCGTTTTGTATACACTGTTTTAAATTAATATAGTGGATAACATAGTAAACTTTTTCATTGAAAGTAAGTAAAAGTTTTTTATTTTGACCTTTGGGTGGAGTTTTTGTTTCCGCACAGAATGGATAGTCATTGTGTAAGTCATGTAAACTACGTGGATATTCTAAGTCCACCTCTAAAATGTAGCCTATGTTCGAGTTGGATTCCTGCGTGAGAATATCGAATGAGTCAATTTCAGATTGTGATAGCCATTTGAAATTATTTAAAGGTAAATATTGGCTCATAGCGTGACCATAAAGATTATTTACATCTAGGTAAATAATAAAAGTGCTCTCCACATTGGGTTGAAATGATTTACAAAACTTATTGTTGGCCTTTGCATATCTTTTTGATACTTGACTAATACCACCTCTTATACCACTCTTTATGAATTGAATCATCTCATAATCTACGAGCAGTTCCATTTGAACTTTGGTATGTTTCAACATAGCATCCCACGATAATGCGGGTGCTGTAAGATATCTACATGGGTCTAGTTTATATGACGCTAAACAGACTCTACGAAAATTTTCAAATATTTCAGCTAATAAAAGAACGTCTGTTTTCAAATATAAATCTGAATACTCGCCTAGAGTGGACACGTTAAATGTTTTCCACACATTTTGAGCGTGAATATAATCATTTTCAGATATATGAGTTTGAGTCATTTCACTGTAAAACATCTCTTTATCTGGTAAATGTGAATTGTTTAATTTATCCCAACAATCTATATATTCATAGGGGAAAACACCTTTTCGTGACAACAGAGCAATTTCATGGCTATTAGGAAAAAAGCGATGTAGTATTGTATATTGATCAGGTGAAAGATTTTTTGCAAGTTTGCTTAAACTCGAAGACATGAACTTGAATGAGTCTATGAATCGAATGTTAATATTTTTATTATGTGTGGTTTTTAAGCTTTTAGTGAAAGATATGTATTTTTCTTTGTTTTGTGGTATACAATCAATATTGCCTCCATCTTTTGCCAACTCTTTGATAAACAAATGACTATCATAACCTGACAGATTGTGAAAAAGTATTGGTACATAATTAGGTAAGGTATATTTCATATTGCAAGATTTATGCACTACACCTCGAATGTTCCCCGTCAAGTGGCAATGATCAATTACTTTTTCATCTGTTGATAATAAATACTCTTCACATATGTGACAAATGTCATTTTGAGGTATGTTACAATTTTCAGAGGAGTACTTTATGATTTTAGACAAGTGTTCGGCGATGTCAATAACATCGTTTTGTAAATAATTAACAAATTTCTCCACACAGTCCTCACCACGATATAATACAAATTTACATAGTGATTCATTGTAGTTACAATGTATGTAATAGGCAAAACTGCAGGGAATATGTTTATGTGTATATTTTTGTTCTTTTAAAGGTTGTAAAATTGATTCAAAATCGGCGTAAATAACAAACGGTATGCTTAATTTACAATGATAATTTTGAAACTTTAAATACTTCTGCTCTTCTGTTGGTAATTTTATCATTTTTTTCTCACATCCCACTCGTATGTGTAATTGTAGCTTGGACTCGTTTACAAATGATTGTAAGCACTTATCACAGAAAAAAACTTTACCATTATGTTTACTAACTTGAGAGCTAATTAAACGAGACAAATTTTTTATCCAACAGTAGTGTGTTTTAGAATTGTGTTCATGATATAATAGATTTACATGATCTTTACCTGTTTTACATGATATATATAACGGTTTAATCGTTTGTTTAGATTCTAAACCATAAACGTTAACACTTATATTATTTAAAGTTTCAAACCGCTTAATGTCCTTAACTACCACCGGATGTTTGATTCCACTAGTTTTGAATACAGAATCGAAGTGTGGATACGACGTCACACGATGGGCATTGTTAACAACAGGGTACAGGGCTGATGTTACTGACCAAAAGAAACACGCATTATCAGTATTTCTTACATTGACACAAGCACGTTTTATTCTTATCCACTGTGGTAGTGGTATGTATGATGAACCTCCTTTCAACGGTGTATACTTGTTTATATTAATGTCCAAGAATTCAATTTTCTCCAATGCCCAACCGCTATCACGCTCTTGAAATTCTTCCAATTTACAAAACATCACAGACACCATGTTGTCGAAAAAATCATGTAAATTCGACGACTGTTCTAGACATATATTCTTGGTATTAAAGGATTTTAAGTCGCGAATCACTTCATCCTGCGCATTGGTGATGATAAAAGTGCAATAAAATTCAAAGTTTACTTTTATTCTTTCATGAATTTCCAACTCGGTCTGGAGCACTTTGATAATCTTAGGTTTCACTCTATTAAAATACTTTTTCAGATTCAAGTGTTGACAACCGTTGGCGCGATATGTGATTATACGACATTTCAATCCTGATTCAACCACATACACGAAATAATTGCCATAATCTTGATTACACAAAAGTTTATGACGTTTTGATCTTGAATGAGATATGAGTTGATTAGATGCAACACTTATATTACAGAACGGACATTCATACATTTTTGTTTTATTAAAAACAACACTGTTCTTTGCACACGCACACTGCTTTATAAAAATGTATTATAAAATCAATTGCTTTATATACCCGTTGTATGTTGGTGAAAATAAAAAACTTGAGGTTACACATCAAATTTTATTGAGGAATTGATAGTAGAACAATTTTTTGTGGTTACGCAATATTATTTTTATCTATCCAACTCTTCTGATTTAAACCTAACCATTTTACATAAACTTTATTCCCTTTACGTTTCAACACTTTTTCTACTAAATAAATGTCATGATATTTAACTTTTTGCAACTCTTCTTCGTAGAAACATCCTGAGATGGGATCACCACTTTCATCTTGAAGTAAATAGGTGGTCGGATTTGTGTTTTGTACTTTTGCTACTTGAAAAATTTCTGTGCTCCAGTTGCCTGTGTAGCCTTTAGCAAACACAGATTTATGTTTACTGATACGTACATGATCTCCAACCTTGAATTTCGCATGTCCTTTTATCTTTATATGGTTGTATGGCCCAGTTAGTAATATTTTAGCGTGGGCGGGTTTCACGCTTGCCGGGGTCATGTTGATAGTGCGATGTGTTTTGTTATTATATTTGTTTAATATTTCTGATAGATGTTTAATCCAATTATAGTTTCCGTTTAGACTAAACAGCTGCCATAGCCAATGTTTTAAGGTTCTAATTAGTCTTTCTGCTATAGACGCCTTCTTTGTGCTAAAGGTAGAGTAGTGATTAATAGTGTACTCTTTCATGAGTCTTTGAAACTGGTCATTATAAAACTCAGTCCCGTTGTCTGATTGAATATTTTTCGGTTTTCTAGAACCTTCGCTTAAAATAGCACTCATTGCTTTGCTTACTTCATCACCTTTTTTACTTTTCAAAGGACACGCCCATGCATATTTGGAAAAAGTATCAATACAAATCAAGATGTATTTATAACCTCTATTTTCTTTAGAATATTGTTGTAAATCGATAAGATCAATTTGCCAGGTGTCATCAAATCTCTTTTGTATAAAACGTCTCCGTGTAAAATTTTTACGGGCATACCTATGCACCTCCTTTACTACTTGTGCCTTACCACTTGAGGCTACTTTTGACATCACAAGGAACTTTTAATGTTTCACCGTCCGTGGTGTAGTTGTTTTATGCGCATGTAATTGATCAGTTCGTTCCTTTAAAGTTTCAATATCTTTTGAAATGTTTTTTATCTTTAGTAATATGAAATTTTGTATTTCTTCCATTTGTCCTTTGATCACCACATCATTTTTGCGTACAGCTCTCTGAACGTTAACCACTCGTTTATGGCAAAAGTCAACAGTATTTATTCCAAACTTTATACTGTTATTATTATTATTATCACCGCCTGCTTTATTTATACCTTCATTGTGAAGGTATTGTCCAAACTTGTTAACGGGCATTCTTGTTATGATTAAGTGTCGTAGTGTGAGTGGTTTTTATAACCAACAAGAAGAGGAGTGTGTTTGCTACTTAATGATGATTCCAGCTTCAATAAGTTCCTCTATAATAGAGTTAATTTCATTTGTATGACTTGTATTTCCTGCATTTTGTGAAGCCATCAAAAGACGTAACCTGTCTACCAATTCATTTGGATTATCCCAGTAGACGTAATCAGTGTTTGGATAGAACTCTTTTTGAATCAAATTACCTCCTTTTATAATCTTATGTTTAATAAGATGTGGTTTGATATATATAGTATATTTGACGCTTTTATCACCTTGAACTTGACCCGTAGGAGTAAATCCTCGACGGTATGCGTTTGTTTCATTTAAAATATTGATATAGTTATCAATGTCATTTTGCTTAATATGGCTAATATATGGTGTTTTCTTGAAAATTAGTTCAACTAAACCAGGTGTTAATTTAAATACTTTATCCCTTACTTGCAACATATTGTTGTCTAAGATTTTTATCAAGCTATCACCAATGTATATATTATCATTTTGCATGTATGCACCAAATGGTATTCTAACCTCTGTCTGAAGATAATTCACATATTTAAGATAGTTGGGTTCTCCTAATATATTTTTTCTAGTTTGACCTTTTTCCGTGTCTGTTGTAATAGCTGGTACAGAATTTTCATCATTATCATCGTCTTCAGCAGAAGAGAACATGCTTTCATCACCACTATTATATTCATCTTCTTCATAAACACTTGACTTTCCGCTACTCACTAGTGGAGTCTTCGATTCTGTTTTTATTTTTTTGTTTGACACTTTTAGTCGTGGTATCGCTTCTGTATCAATTTCTTTAAATTTTTTACTACTAGATGGTAATGCTTTTGATTCACTCTCTTTAGGCTGGTTTGATGCTATGATTTTTAGAGGACTAGTGATTGGTTTGAATGTCTCTTCTAGTGAGGTCGTTAACAAGGATTTGTCTTCTTTTAATGCCTTCACTTTTTTCTTGACAGCATCAACTGATTTAATTAATTTACGTTTCAGGTTTTTATCACCCAACAACTGGTCTGTAGTAGACGACATCATGATGTGATATGCGTGTAAAATAAAACGTCTTTATATAGATTTAAATAACACACGTCAGATTTAAATTATTATGAAATTGTCAAATCCTTTACGATATCGACCCTTATTAATATTTTTCTCCTTATCGATCACCAAAAACGAATACTTTTCTTTCCAAGAATATTGACAAAGTTTTTGAAACGTCTCCCACAACATATCTGTGTTTACATGATCATCATAGATGTGCCTTAGGTTTAAATCGTCTTGTTTGAATACCACCATTAAATTAGCATTGTCACGAACTAATTGTTTCGGTATTTTGCTGTATGTTTGACAAAGATAAAAGCAATCGAGTCCCCGGTGACGTCCCATGGAAAAGTATTGACGTATAGCATCTTGATCTTCTAGTGCTACATCATCGAATACAATCACGCTATTTTCTTCCGCTTCTTCCGGTGGTATCACTTGACTTTTATCATTATACGCGAAAAATAACAAATCTTCTACTCTTTTTAGTATTTCACTTAAAAATAAATACTTTGGTTGTTGTAATGATTTTGAATAGAGATAAACATTGCGAAATTTGATACCATTCGGGTCCAAAAGTAGCGATAGCAAAACATTAGTTTTCCCACAGTTAGACGGTCCGCAGATAAGACATCGTATGTTATTTGGTAGTAATACTCCGTTTCTATTTTTGGTGTTGTCGTTATCAGTTTCCATAGACCAATCTCTTACTTTTAGACGCGTGTTTTGTTTTATAAACTTCATTCTTGTGTGAACATTTGACAAAAGTGGAGTGATATTTATTGTTTTTTTTAGTAACACAATGATATTTCAAAATAATTTACTTTCCGATCCGTCGACAGAAGAGTTTAAAAATATACCAAAACAATTTCTATTAAAATACTGTACGGATCAATTAAAATGGTGGCGAACTAAATTACCTGAACACTTACAAGCTGACCCTGACATTCAAGAACATTTCCATTGTTATAAGCATCCTGTGAATCCGGATTCAAATGCTACTCAAATCGACCTCGCTTTCTTTACAAGACGCTCATGTCCGTATTGTATACAAGAAAAACAGGACTTGATTAATAAAAATATTGACAATAAGGACACTCAAACAGAAGAAGAAGAAGAAAATGAGGCGATGGAGGAAAATGAGACCATTGATTGCAACTCAAATTGTGATTGTAGTATAAAATATTTAACATCCAAGTGTTTTGATGATTCTTCGTGTGATATTTAATATGATAGGACATACAAATTCATCTAGTACTAATCAGAGAGCAAAGGTGAGAACAGGTGCTGGATTTGTTAATAATTTAATAAATAATCTACCGTTTGAACTTCATATTCCCGGCTACAACTATTGCGGTCCAGGAACGAAACTATATAAACGTTTGGCTCGAAACGACAAAGGTGTCAACCCGTTGGATGAAGCGTGTAAAACGCATGATATAGCATACGCTCAGAATCCATTTCAAATAGAGAATAGACACAAAGCTGATTTAGAATTGGCCTCTAGTGCAGAACAGCGTTGGCGCAACTCCTCAACTCCCTTGTCGGAACGATTAGCCGCTCTTGCCGTTAATAAAATCATGAAATTTAAAGTGAAACATGGCATGGGTGTGTCCATCAAAAAAATAATCAGTCAGAGTCATAAAGCTGTCAAACGTCACTTGCGAGATATTAAAAAGAGAGGAAAGGGATCACCATCACACAATACTCTTCTGAAGATTGCTGTGAAAGCAGCTAAGCATCATTCTAAAGGTAAATTCATAAAACCTGCACGCGTGATACCTCTACCAAAGAGAGGTGGGTTTCTACCATTTTTACCCATATTAGCAGCCTTGGGAGCTGCAGGATCTTTGGCTGGCGGTGTTACTACGGCAGCCAGAAATATTTATGATATGGTTAAAAGAAAAGACATCGGTGAAAAGGTGATTGGTAAAGGATTATACATAGCACCGTACAAACGGGGTATGGGTCTTTATCTTGCACCGTTTGGAAAAAAAAAAAACTAACGCTGCCGAGGAGAGCTCTCACCGATAGAGACATTGTAGCGTGTGCAAAGAAAGAGAAAATACCTTATTTCAGAGGTGTGTTTATGCGTGATGATTTATTAACTATTAAACCACACTACAATGAAACAGGAGTTATAAACTTGGATAGTCGAAGTGGTGATGGAACACATTGGTGTGCCTACATCAAGAAAGGAAACCGTTGTGTTTACTTTGACAGCTATGGAGACTTGAGACCTCCTATAGAATTTATACGTTATATGAAAAGTGTTCACATTGAATACAACTATAACCGTGTTCAAAAATTTAATGCAAAGAACTGTGGTCATTTGTGTCTTACATTTTTACTAAACTGGTTTAAGAAGTAATGTTACTAATAATAAATATAAGTGTATAGTAAAAACTTGTTTTATTCAAACTTTTCCTTCGACTCAACGACACCAACATGTCTTCATATACAATCAGTCTCAATGATAACAAATCAGAGTTGATAGTGGACTTTTTTCCACCATTAGAACTCGATATTAACCGTGATTCATACGAGTGTGCTTTGGTGTATTTTAAAACATTTAATTCCATTCCTAATGTGGATAAAAGTAATAATCTTTTTCATTATGGTAATAAAATAATAGAGATACCTGAAGGTGCATACGAGTTGAACGATATCATTCGCTATTTGAATCAAGAGATGCTTAAACAGTTTCAAAATGATGGAATGAATCTTATCGATCTGGAAATAAACACCAATACGTCCAAGTGTATGGTGTTTTCACCAAAATTAGATGTACACTTTGATAAAGAGAACAGCATCGGTTCTCTCTTCGGTTTCTCATCGACCGTTCTCAAAGCGGGTGTTATACACTGGTCTGATCGACCGATTGATATATTGATTACAAATACTATAAGAGTGGAATGTAGTATTGTTGAAGGATCATTTATCAATAACGAGTCGTCCCACGTAATACACGAATTCTCACCTACTGTCCCACCTGGATATCAAATTATAGAATCGCCCACAAACATTATCTATTTACCAGTCAAAAAGAACGAAAATATTCAACGTATTGTGGTTCGCATAGTGAACGAGCACGGCAACTTGGTGAATTTCAGAGGTGAGAACATATCTATCCGTCTTCACATTAGAAAGACGATAAAATGATTGTATATAAAAACGATAGTAAAAACACCACAAGTCTTAGTCAAGAGCGGAGACTTGATGTGAAAACTACCATAAAGCAAGAAAACAAGAAACTATCGCAAGAAAATATTAAATTCCTTCAGAATATTGGATTAAAAATATGTCCTCATCATCTATCTTAGACATTGAAAGTGAAGTGCAATTTGACGATCGTATAGAGAGTCTACAGTTTCATCCCTTTAATCCATTCATTGATTCGTTTAAAAACAATGATGAGATACGTATTTGTATTAATCGTCAAGACTTAATAGTGTTACCGAGTCAAAGTCAACTTCTAATTGAGGGAACCATCAAGAAAGATACTGTGTTCGTCAACAATGGACCCGTTTTCCTATTCCAAGATATACGCTATGAACTCAACGGGGTGGAGATTGACCGATCGAAAAATTGTGGTATTACGAGTACAATGAAAGCAATTCTTTCCTACGGCAAAGAGGCCGACTATGCTCTAGAGAATGCTGGGTGGAATATGGGAACTATAAAGGCCATTGAGGATGGTGACTTTAGTTTCACTATACCGCTATCGCATTTGTTAGGATTCGCTGAAGACTACAAACGAGTTATAATCAATGCAAAACATGAGTTGATTTTGAACCGTTGCAACACCAACGTCAACGGTGTGATTGTAAAGGATCCTACTAAACATGTGGATATTGAGATTAATCGTGTTGTATGGCGAGTGCCTATCGTAAAAGTTTCCGATAAGGAAAAACTACGTTTGATGTCATTTGTCGAACGAAATATACCTATTCCTATCGCTTTTCGCACATGGGATTTGTATGAATATCCATTACTGCCCACCACACAGAAACACATCTGGAACATTAAAACCAGTTCTCAGTTGGAAAAACCACGCTTTGTAATCATCGGTTTGCAGACATCTAGAAAAAATGAAGAATCAAAAGATATGAGCGCGTTTGATCATTGCAACTTAACCAATTGTAGAGTATATCTAAACTCTCAATACTATCCATACGAATCGTTTGCAGCAGATTTTGAAAAAATGTCATTCCCATTATTGTATGATGCCTTTGTTAACTTTCAACAAGTTTATTATAATCGATGTACGAGTAGCCCGCAAGTAAATCCAGCACATTTCAAAACCAAATGTCCACTCACAGTCATAGATACGTCGAGACAATGTGATACATACAATTCTGGCGCTATCGATATTAAAATAGAGTTGTATTTTAAAAAAAATATTCCTGCAAACACTGCTGCCTATTGCCTCATCATTAATGATGTACTCTTCAACCATAACATCCTGTCTGGCGAAGTTCGAAAAATAATTCAATAGTAAATCAGTTCAACGCTAGCGCTAGCATTGACTAACAGTTTCCCTCTCGCAATGTTTAAAAAAATGGATTATTCATATTTCAAAAAAGTTGAATTAAACAAAATGGTATTCACTATACCTAAGTCAACAGTAGATTTTTTATATATTTACATTTATGTGCAAATGGAGTTGATAAGCCAGAAACTTATATCTTCCGTGATTGTATCATTTAATAATGAACATGAGTTTGATATTGAAGAGTGGGTGAACACATTTGTCAATAAAAAAGAAGATATTAACAATTTTTTTAACAAAGGGACAATATCAGCGGCTGAAAATATATTTACGGATCGCCTCCGAGGTTGTTTCAGTGAAAATAATTGTGCGCCGATTTTAGAAATATCGACGGAGAACGAAAAATTAAAGTTAAGTGGAATTGAGTGGAACGGTGTTTATAATATAATAGATTGTATTAATATTCGGTTAAGTTATTACAAAAAAATAAAAATATCTTACGAGAATAAGATTAACTATTATATGAAACATTTTAGGATAAGAATGCCAAGAACTTATGACGAGGCTTTTAGTTTAGTGGAGGCATTAAGCGATGGAGATTCCATCATAGATACGGATATAAAAAATATGGTTGTAGAGTTAATGTTATCTAGTAATTTATTAAATATGTAAATATAATTTCAATCTTTTTTATGTATAAATTCCAATGATTAAGTATAGTTATTATATGAATTTGAAACTTTTATGTATAATTTAGTTAAGTAGATCGTCAAACCAAAAATTGTAAACAAAAATAATTAAATAATATAATATTAAATTTATATTCATTGATAAACTTCTTTTATTTCTAACCTTATCGACACCCACGCAAACATTCGGCCTTCGACTACACCGCACCATGTTGATAAGAGCGACATAGTTTACTATCCTCACGCCAGCTCCCGTACGGGGTAGGCAGAGTCATACTAGCGAATC
>DVQE01000071.1:0-11901 GCA_018239585.1 Pyrrhopyge papius papius | reverse complement strand
GCCAGCACCGCCTGCACCATCGGCAGAATGCGCTGTGTGTGTTCGCGGGGGGTGACGGCAAAATCGGCGGTGATCTCACCATTGTTGTAAAGTGCAACAGAACAGGCTTCTGTTGCTGTATCTAAGGCTAAAATTCGGCTGGACATGCCATAACTCCGGCAAATAAATAAGGTTTATGGTAACAAAAAAATCATAGTAACAGTGACTTTTATTGCGAAACTGATTCAGTGTTATTCCGCTGTACGGCGCTGTGACTGCCGTGCTGCCAGAAATTCCGCCGCTTTGGTCAGTGAACGGGTCCGTGGCGACGGCGGCAGACTTTTCAGGAAGATTTCCCCGTAAGGCCGCATGACAATCCGGTTATCGCAGATCACAATCACGCCGTAATCCTCCGTATCACGGATAAGCCGCCCGACCCCCTGTTTAAGGCTGATCACCGCATCCGGGATCTGGACATCACGGAACGGATCGCCACCGCGCACCTGACAATCTTCCATGCGGGCTTTCAGCAGCGGGTCATCCGGTGCGGTAAACGGCAGTTTGTCGATGATGACACAGGTCAGTGCATCACCGCGCACATCCACCCCTTCCCAGAAACTGGCGGTAGCCACCAGCAAGGCATTACCGGAAGAGATAAACTCACTGAGCAGCTGTGTTTTACTGGTTTCTCCCTGCACCAGTACCGGCAGTGTCAGTGACTGGCGGAATTCGGCGGCAAGATCGCGCATCATCTGGTGTGAGGTGCATAAAAAGAAACAGCGGCCACGGTTATGGTTGATCAGCGGGCGCAGTTGTTCCGCCAGCTGTTTTGCCGCACCGTACTGATTCGGGGACGGCAGAAAACGCGGCACACAGAGCAGCGTCTGCTCCTGATAATTAAACGGACTCGGCAGGATCAGGGTTTCGGCGTTATCCAGCCCGAGGCGGCGGGTAAAATGGTGCAGATCATCATTCACCGACAGTGTCGCGGATGTAAACACCCACGCCATTTTCTGATTACTCATCATTTCGCGGAATTTATCTTCCACGGTCAGTGGTGTCAGTGCCAGCAGGAAATGACGACCATAGCTTTCAAACCAGTAACTGTAACCGGGGATGGAAACGTCTTTCAGCCGTTTGAGACGATTACGGTACAGGGTCGCCCGTTCAAACGCCGCATCCAGCATGGCAGAGCGGCCAAGGGAGAGTTTCATCACGTCATAACAGAGTTCCAGCGCATCATCGAGCAATGTGAGCGCCCGCTGAAACTGGGGTTGTGCCAGCAATTCGCGCAGATTCCCGCGAAAACCGGTATCACCGAGTGCCAGCCGGAAATCCTGCACACTCATGGTCAGGCGATCCGCACATTTCTGTAACTGCGCCTGGTCGCGCAACTCGCTGCGGTAAGCTAATGTGATATCGCGGGTGAGATCAAATAACTGACGGCTGCTGAGCTGCTGGCCGAAATACTGACTGGCAATATCCGGAATCTGATGTGCCTCATCGAAAATAATCACATCCGCCTCGGGGATAAGTTCCCCGAAACCGGTATCTTTCACCACGCGATCCGCCATAAACAGATGATGGTTGACCACCACCACATCCGCTTCCAGCGCCTTGCGCCGGGCTTTCAGCACAAAGCATTCTTTATACTGCGGACAGTCACTGCCGAGGCAGTTATCATTGGTACTGGTGATCAGCGGCCAGACCGGGCTGTCTTCCGGAATATCGTGACAGGTGGTGATATCCCCCAGCTCAGTCGCCGTCGCCCAGCGCCGTGCCGCCACTATCTGCGTGAGGGTTTCCGGCTCCATATTAATATCGCCGAGGGTCTGCTGCTCCAGTCGCTCCAGACAGAGATAGTTCGAGCGCCCTTTGAGCAGCGCCACCCTGCCGTGATAATCCAGTGCCTGAATAATGGTGGGGAGATCGCGGTTATAGAGCTGATCCTGCAACGCTTTCGAGCCGGTGGAAATAATGGTTTTCTTTCCGGCACGCAGCGCGGGCACCAGATAGGCAAAAGTTTTGCCGGTTCCGGTCCCGGCTTCCGCCACCAGTTGTCCCTGCGTTTCAATTATCCGGCTGATCGCTGCCGACATGGTGACCTGGGCTTCCCTCGGCTGAAAACCGGGAATGACACGGGCTAAGCGGCCGTTTTTTGCAAAATCGTCTGACACGCGCGTTCTCTTCTGACAAAATAGGCGCTAATTATGCCAAGGGTTGAGCAATAGCACCACCTTGCCGTGTAAGAAACTGGATATATTTACAGGAGAGAGAATGACAATTCAGCGAATTGATCCGGAAGACCGCTGGTCTGAAGCGGTTGTACACAACAACACCGTTTATTACACCAGTGTTCCGGAAGATCTGAGCGGCGATATCACTGCCCAGACCACCAGTGCCCTGCACGCAATTGATAAAATTCTGGCCCGCGCCGGTTCAGATAAAAGTAAAATCCTCGATGCGACCATTTTCCTGGCAGACAAAGCCGATTTTGCCGGTATGAATACCGCCTGGGATGCATGGGTCGCCAAAGGCAGTGCACCGGTACGCTGCACCGTTGAAGCTGCACTGATGCACCCGGATTATAAAGTCGAAATCAAAGTTATAGCAGCAGCCTGAGTGCTGAAAAAAGCACTGCCGGTCAGGTACTGAGCCGGTAACGGGCAAAGGAAACGAAAAGCATGCGAGCCATGGATGGCGAGCCTGAGCGTACAGGGACTGTATTCACAGCGACTTTTCGTTTTTGCCCGTTAACGGCCCTCTCCGGAACCGGATAATACCCCGGTTATTTCAGCCCCGGCGCCTTCCACATCGATGTTGTCAGGCCGGAATCCACCAGCGAAAGCTGATCCGCATACACCTTCTGCCAGTTCAGTTTGGCTTTATCATAAACCTCACGGTGCGCCGGATTTGGCTGATACTCATGCTGCCACTGCACCAGACGCTCACCTGCCGTCACCATATCATCATATAACCCGACACCCGCTCCGGCGGCGATCGCACACCCCAGTGCTGTTGCTTCTTTAACAACCGGCACCCGTACCGGCACCCCGGTAACATCCGCCAAGATCTGGCTCCAGAGTTTGCCTTTCGAACCGCCGCCGGCGAATACCAGTGAATCCGCTTTCACACCACTGAATTTTGCAATCAGATCGAGGTTCAGGGAGGAAACGATCGCGGCGTTCTCCTCCAGTGCACGGAACAGCGACGCTTTATTGCTCTTTTCCGCATCAATCGAGAGGTTAATAAAGGAAGGCGCAGCGTGATACCAGGATTTAAACCGCATCACATCGGAGAAAATCGGCATGATACCGTGAGAACCGGCGGGAACACGGGCAGCCATATCTTCCAGTAATGAGTAAGTATCCACGCCGAGACGTTCCGCGATAATTTTTTCTTCCGCGCAAAATGCATCACGGAACCAGCGCATCGTCAGGCCGGTAAAGAAACTGATGGATTCTGCCTGTACCATCCTGGGGATCACATGCGGGTTGATGCGGGTATTCATATCCGGATCGGTAACCGGTGCAGGCAGGTTTACCACCTGCTGCCAGAACGTGCCGCCGAGTACCGCAGTTTGTCCGGCTCTGACCACGCCCAGCCCGAGGCAGCCCAGCTGAACATCCCCGCCGCCCATCACTACCGGTGTGCCTTCCGCCAGACCGGATTCTCTGGCGGCGTTCGCCGTGATATAGCCCAGTACCGTACCGGTTTCTTTGACCGGTGAAAGAATATCCGCACGCAGTCCGGCCATTTCCAGCAGTCCCGGCCGCCAGTCGCGGGTTTTCAGATCGAGCATCCCGGTTGTACCGGCATTGGAGGGATCGACGGCCAGCTCGCCGGTCAGTTTGCAGGCCAGCCAGTCGCTGATCATGGTGAGTGTGCCCGCCTGCCGGTAGATATCAGGCCGGTGATGTGCCAGCCACAGCAGACGCGGCATCGCGCCCAGCGCTAACGTCTGACCTGAGCACTGGTAAACATCATATTCAAAAGTGTTATCGTACAGCTCTTTTAATTCACTGACTTCGTGGCTTGAGCGCGCATCCACGTTGGCACAGGCCCAGATCGGTTCGCCGTTGCGGTCATACAGCACAATCCCCTCACGCATCGAGCAGGCTGCCACACCGGCGATCGCGGAAGCGGGTAAACCGGCATTTTTCAGTGCCAGCGCAATACAGTGACACGCCAGTTGCCAGTTCACCGGCAGATCAAACTCCATTGAGCCCGGTACATCCGGCAGCTCATTGTGACGCCACTCCGCCTGTCCGACCGCCACCTGATTGCCGTGAAGATCAAAAATAACGGCTCTGATACTGCCTGTTCCCGCATCCAGCGCCATCAGGTATTTTTCTGATGAGCCGCTGCCCGTAATCTGATTCATGTCGCCATCCTCACAAATTAAATTGGACTGATACCGTTACACCATGAAATACAGCGTGATTTTCGTCTGCGGGACAGTCAGTGCATCAGGTTAATAATGTCAGCATTACCCGCGCCGTCTGCTCGTCTGTCACCAGGGAGTTGATATAGCCCCCCAGCAGTGCCGCCACAATCACCTCGGCTTTTTCCTCACCGCCCGCCACTCCGACCACCGTCGGAATATTTTTCAGCTCTGCGGGGGTGATGCCGATAAGTTCGCGGTGCATCTCCACGTCTTCTGTCAGTTCCCCTTCGCGCCCTATAAAGTAGCCGAGGATATCCCCGACCGCCCCGCGCCGTGCCAGCATCAGCTGTTCGCCGCTGCTGATATAGCCGGAACGCATAATGGTCGCGTCCTGTTTCTGATTCACCGCCCCCAGGCCGACCACCGCGATATCCGCTGCGCTGGCTGCCATCAGTACATCCTGCACGCTGCGCTCCTGACGGAATGTCGCGGCTACTGAGGCATTCGATGCCCGCAGCGGTGCCGGAATAATGCTGACCGGACAGTTGGCATCAAGCTGACCGATACCGGTCATGTACTGCCCGACGCCGCCGGACAGTGTCACCAGACGGATCTGCTGCGAAGAAACAAACCCGCTCAGATGCTGCAGTGTCGCCATTGCCGCTTCCCCGAACCCGACGGCCAGTAACTGACCGGGCGAAAGCTGTGACATCAGCAGATGTGCACCGGCTACGCCGAGACGGGTGTGGATCTCCGGGCCGTTCAGCGCCGGAAGAATGCGAATTTGTTTTAACGAAAATCTTTTTTTCAGAATATCTTCAAGTTCAAGGCAGCCTTCAAACCGGGAGTTTATCTGCACCCGGATGACGCCGGACTGACGTCCTTTTTCGAGCAAACGCGAAACTTTCAGCCGTGTCAGACCGAGCAGATCCCCGATATCTCCCTGTGTGAGACCATCGTGGTAATAGAACCAGGCAATACGGGCCAATAACTCTTCTTCATTCATACTAAGTCCTGAGGCGTCATAGTCCATCGAAGAAACGGAGCTTACCGGGGCTGCTTTCGTGTTTTTTGAAACTGTTGTCATGTGAACTTTTGTTTTCCGTTTTTACAGATAAGCACCTTTTACAGAAATCTGCCAGAGGTGCGGGCCAAAATTTTGAACAAATTCTAACGCAGATCTGATTTTTTCACAAAATATGGCCGAAATATTGTCTTATTTGATTTTTATGGCTTACATTTATGAACAAATGTGTTTATAAATTATAAATGTTCATTTTATTGATATTTTCTTAATCACATAACATCCGGCAGCAATACCCATAACACCAGAGGTGCCGTTATGTCAGAGAAGCAACACCCGATTCAGCCGCTGCTCACCGCCCGCGGAATAGCCAAACAGTTCTCCGGTGTGGTTGTCCTCAAACACATCGATTTCACACTGTTGCCGGGACAGGTTCATGCGCTGCTGGGCGGCAACGGCGCGGGAAAGTCCACGCTGATGAAAATTATTGCAGGGATTGAACAGCCGGACGCCGGCACCCTGATGCTGGAAGGTCAGGAGATATCGCACCTGACCCCGGCGAAAGCCCATCAGCTGGGGCTGTATCTGGTTCCGCAGGAGCCGCTGCTGTTCCCGAATCTGTCTGTACAGGAAAACATTCTGTTCCGACTGCCGAAACATCAGGCGGGCAAAGCCAAATTACAGCAGATGCTGACATCACTGCGCTGCAATTTTGATCTCAGTGCGCGGGCGGGCAGCCTGAATGTGGCGGATCAGCAGCTGGTGGAGATCATGCGCGGGCTGATGCGTGATTCCCGCATCCTTATTCTTGATGAACCGACTGCGTCCCTGACCCCCGCCGAAACCGAACGCCTGTTTGAGCGCGTGCGGGAATTACAGCAGCAGGGTGTCGGGATTGTCTTTATTTCTCATAAACTGCCGGAAATACATGCCATTGCCGATTATCTGAGTGTGATGCGTGACGGTAATATCGCGCTGGCCGGTCCGGCAAAACAGTTTTCCACGGATGAAATTATTCAGGCCATCACACCTGAAGCGAAGAAAAAGCCGCTGTCAGAGACGCAGAAGCTCTGGCTGGATCTGTCCGCCACCCGTAACAGTCCGCAGGATGATACACCGGTGCTGGATGTCCGTAATGCGTGCGGCGAAGGATTCCGTAACATCAGTTTTGTTGTCAACCCGGGGGAAGTGGTCGGGCTGGCCGGCGTCGTCGGCGCCGGCCGGACCGAACTCGCAGAAACATTATACGGGCTGCGCCCGCTGATCGCCGGAGAGGTCTTCCTCAATGGTGACAATCTGCGCGGTGTCAGCAGTGAAAAACGCCTCACCCGGGGGCTGGTCTGTTTACCTGAAGACCGTCAGGCCTCCGGACTTTTTCTTGATGCCCCGCTCACCTGGAATATCGGTGCGCTGGTGCATAACCACCAGGGACTGCTGGTCAACCGCTCGCGGGATGATGCATTACTCGAGCGCTACCGCCGCGCCCTCAATATTAAATTCAGTGACGGTCAACAGACGGTACGCACACTGTCCGGCGGTAATCAGCAAAAAATTCTGATTGCCAAATGCCTCGAAGCCAATCCGTCCCTGCTGATTATTGATGAACCGACACGCGGCGTGGATGTCGGCGCCCGTAATGACATTTATCAGCTGATACAAAGTATCGCGCAACAGAATGTGGCGATTTTACTGATCTCCTCTGACCTCGATGAAGTGGTGGCGCTGGCTGACCGCGTGCTGGTGATGCATCAGGGGGAATTCTCCGGGGAATTGCAGCACAGCGAACTGAATACCGACACCATTATGCATATGGCATTCGGCGAGCACCATCCGCAGACAGAAACAGAAAGCAGCCCGTTACAGGAGGCCGCATCATGCTGAAATATATCCAGAATAACCGTGAAGTCACCGCACTGCTGGCTATCCTCTGCCTGTTTGTCCTGCTCGGCGGTATGGAAACCCGTTACTTCAGCCTGCAAATCGTCACCATGATTTTCGGCAGTGCGCAAATCCAGATGCTGCTGGCCATCGGTGCCACCCTGGTGATGCTGACCCGCAATATTGATGTGTCTGTCGGCTCCACCACCGGGCTGTGTGCAGTGATCGTCGGTATCGCGCTGAATGCGGGGCTGCCGCTGACAGTGGCGATCCTGCTGACTGTCGCCACCGGTCTGCTGGCCGGATTTTTCAACGGCATCCTGGTCACCTGGCTGCGGATCCCCGCCATTGTTGCCACCCTCGGTACGCTCGGGCTGTATCGCGGCATTATGCTGCTGCTCACCGGCGGGAAATGGATTGAAGGTTTACCGGCGGAACTGAAAGATCTGTCAAAACCGATCTTCCTCGGGCTGTCGCCAATCGGCTGGTTTATTATCCTGCTGATTATTCTGATGACCCTGTTCCTGTCCCGCACCACTGCCGGACGCGGTTTCTACGCCACCGGCGATAACTTACAGGGCGCACGTCAGTTAGGTGTGCCGGTTGATCGCACCCGTATCATTGCCTTTTCGGTAAACGGCATGATGGCGGCACTCGCCGGGATTGTCTTCGCCTCACAAATCGGCTTTATCCCGAATCAGACCGGTAACGGCCTGGAAATGAAAGCTATCGCTGCCTGTGTGCTGGGCGGGATCAGCCTGCTCGGCGGTACCGGCACCATTGTCGGTGCGATCCTCGGTGCCTATTTTATGACCCAGATTGACAGTGTGCTGGTGCTGCTCAGGCTGCCTGCCTGGTGGAATGACTTTATCGCCGGATTTGTTTTACTCGCGGTTCTGGTCTTTGACGGCCGTCTGCGTGTGGCGCTGGAGAAAAACCTCCGCGCCCAGCGCTATGCCCGGTTCCTTAATCCTTCCGCACCGCAGGAGGCGAAAAAATGAGCATCACCAAACGTTACGGCTGGGAAATTGCCCTGGCGCTGCTGATTGTCCTCGAAATCCTGTTATTCGGTATGGGTAACCCGCGCCTGCTGGATGTCAATGTGCTGCTGTTCAGCACCAGTGACTTTATCTGTATCGGCCTGGTGGCGCTGCCGCTGACCCTGGTGATTGTCAGCGGCGGGATGGATATCTCCTTCGGCTCCACCATCGGGCTGACCGCCATTGTACTCGGCATACTCAATCAGGCCGGTGTACCGATGATTGCCGCTATTCCGCTGACGCTACTGACCGGCGCTCTGTGCGGTCTGATTAACGCGCTGCTGATCCTGTTTACCGGTGTTAACCCGCTGGTGATTACACTCGGCACCATGTATCTGTTCGGCGGCTGCGCCCTGCTGCTCTCCGGATTATCCGGTGCAACCGGCTTTGAGGGGATCGGCGGCTTCCCGGCGGCCTTCACTGATTTTGCTAACCTTGATTTACTCGGTATTCCGCTGCCGCTGATCATTTTTGTCCTGTGCGTGCTGGTGTTCTGGTTTTATCTGCACCGCACCCATCCGGGCCGTAATGTCTTTTTAATCGGACAGAATGCCCGTGTCGCCCGTTACAGTGCTTTCCCGGTGACACGCACTATCTGTCTGCTGTATGCGATGGTCGGCGTCAGTGCCGCACTCGCCTCTGTCATTTTAGTGTCCTATTTCGGCTCTGCCCGTGCGGATCTCGGGGCATCGTTCCTGATGCCTGCTATCACCGCTGTTGTGCTGGGTGGTGCCAATATTTACGGCGGTTCCGGCTCTGTATTAGGCACCGCGCTGGCTGTGTTGCTGATCGGCTTTTTACAGCAGGGATTGCAGATGATCGGCGTACCGAATCAGGTCTCCAGTGCACTTTCGGGTGCGCTGCTTATTGTTGCCGTTGTTGGTCGTTCCGTTTCTTTACACCGACATCACATCCTTGGCTGGTGGGCGCGTAAACGCAACAGGCAATTCGTATCAGAGTAAAACACGTTTGTTATCACAGATTTGACGAAATGGAGAAAACCATGAAACCCATCATGAAAAAACTGGCGCTCGCCACTGCATTAAGTCTCGCATGTGTTTCCTGGGCGAATGCAGCAGAAAAAGTCGCCTTTATTCCTAAACTTGTCGGTGTCGGCTTCTTTACCAGCGGCGGCCAGGGTGCTGTGGACGCCGGGAAAAAACTCGGTATCGATGTCACCTATGACGGCCCGACCGAGCCGAGTGTGTCCGGTCAGGTACAGCTGATCAACAACTTTGTTAACCGCGGTTATGACGCGATTATTGTCTCCGCTGTCTCGCCGGACGGGTTATGTCCGTCACTGAAACGCGCCATGCAGCGCGGCGTGAAAGTGCTGACCTGGGATTCCGATACCAACCCGGAATGCCGCTCCATTTATATCGACCAGGGCACCCCGAAACAGCTCGGCGGCATCCTGGTGGATATGGCAGCGGATCAGGTGAAAAAAGAGAAAGCCAAAGTCGCCTTCTTCTATTCCAGTCCGACCGTAACTGACCAGAACCAGTGGGTCAAAGAAGCGAAAGCGAAAATCGAAGCCGAGCATCCGGGCTGGGAAGTGGTTACCACCCAGTATGGTTATAACGATGCCACCAAATCCTTACAGACTGCCGAAGGTATTCTTAATGCCTGGAGTGATCTGGATGTGATTATCGCACCGGATGCCAACGCCCTGCCTGCGGCGGCTCAGGCCAAAGAAAACCTGAAACGCAACGATGTGGCGGTTGTCGGGTTCAGTACCCCGAACGTGATGCGCCCGTATGTGGAGCGCGGCACTGTTAATCAGTTCGCGTTATGGGATGTGGTCAAACAGGGCGAGATTTCTGTCGCCGTGGCTGATGCACTGATGAAAAAAGGTGAGCTGAATGTCGGCGATAAGATCGCCATCGCCGGTGTCGGTGAAGTTGAAGTCTCCCCGAACAGTGTTCAGGGTTATGACTACGAAGCAAAAGGCAACGGGATTGTGGTACTGCCTGAGCGCGTAATCTTCACCAAAGAAAATATTAACAACTATGATTTCTGATGTAGTTGCTGATTTAACCAATGGCGCGGACACCCTCCGTGCCAGTTTAACCAGGGGAGAATTCCATGGCTGATTTAGATGATATCCGTGACGGCAAAGACTTCGGGCTTAATACGCCGCAAAAAAACACCCTTTATACCCTCAAAGGCTGCGGTTCGCTGGATTGGGGGATGCAATCGCGTCTGGCCCGTATTTTTAATCCGCAGGACAATAAAACGGTTATGCTGGCCTTTGACCACGGCTATTTCCAGGGGCCGACCACCGGCCTTGAGCGGATTGATATTAATATTGCCCCGCTCTTTGAACATACCGATGTTCTGATGTGTACGCGCGGGATACTGCGCGCACAGGTGCCGGTCGCGACCAACAAACCGGTAGTGCTGCGGGCATCCGGCGCTAACTCCATCCTGACCGAACTATCCAACGAAGCGGTTGCGGTGGCAATGGATGATGCGGTTCGCCTGAATGTGGCGGCAGTTGCGGCCCAGGTCTATATCGGCACCGAACATGAACACCAGTCCATCAAAAACATCATCAGTATGGTGGATGCGGGCATGCGTGTCGGTATGCCGGTAATGGCAGTGACCGGGGTGGGTAAAGATATGGCACGTGATCAGCGTTATTTCTCGCTCGCCAGCCGTATTACCGCCGAAATGGGTGCCAATATCATCAAAACCTACTTTGTTGAAGACGGTTTTGAGCGTATCACCGCCGGTTGTCCGGTGCCGATTGTTATTGCGGGCGGTAAAAAACTGCCGGAAAACGAAGCACTCGATATGTGTTTCCGCGCTATTGACCAGGGCGCATCCGGGGTGGATATGGGCCGGAATATCTTCCAGTCCGAAGACCCGGTTGCCATGATGAAAGCGATCCGTGCCGTTGTGCATGGCGGTGAAAGTGCTGCACAAGCTTATCAGCTGTTCCTGAGCGAAAAGAACAAGGGGTAAATTTTGAACGTAACATTAGTGGAAATTAATGTGAAACCCGGCAAAGTGGACGAGTTTATTGCCGTTTTCCGTGAAAATCATCTCGGGTCGGTAAAAGAGCCCGGTAACCTGCGTTTTGATGTATTACAGGACCCGGAAGTGGAAACCCGCTTTTATATTTATGAAGCCTATGCCGATAATGCGGCCGTGGCGGCACATAAGAAAACTCCGCACTATTTACAGTGTGTGGAAAAGCTGGAAGACCTGATGACCGGTCCGCGTAAGAAAACAGTCTTTATCGGGCTGATGCCGGAAGTGAAATAAGCATATCCTGTTTGTTATGTTAAGTGACCGCACAATGGCGGTCACTTTTTCATTTCATACTAAAACCATCCCCGCATTGAATAATCGATTGATAAAGGCAGATATAAAGCTTTTCCCTGAAAGAAAAAAAATCTGATGATGATAGGGTAAGGAAAATTCAGTACCTGGTTACGGATAAAGACCGAAGAATATGCAGCCACTTATTCCCGCCTTATCACCCCATATATCCCGGTGTCATTCAAACCCGGAAGACCCGGATATCTGGTTTGATGCCATCGACTACGTTGAAATGGAAGAGACCTGGTTTGAGGGAGCTGAAGCCT
>DVQE01000070.1:0-12169 GCA_018239585.1 Pyrrhopyge papius papius | reverse complement strand
CTGTGTCGCGCAGACCCGTCGCGCTAGGCTTCCGCTTAAGTCACCACACTATGGACGCAAAGGGCGGTTTCATATGTATGAAACTTCGCGCCGGTCGTCGCAACCGCGCTAGGCTCGCAGTGTGGACGCACACTATGTCCAGCAGTGGACAGCTAAAGGCTGATGATGATGATGATGATGAATAAACAATGTAAACAACGATTCATGCGTAGAATCAATGCTTGACGCGTAGGTATGAGAGTTTAAATTATAATTACTTACATATATACTTATGTGAATTCGGTAGCAATGCAATAGGTAATTATTAAAGAACCAAGATATAATCATGTATATAATATAATATCTTGGGACATCTCCACACACGGTCACTTTAATTAAAATATGAGTAAACCTCTTATTTACTTTGTTACCTACCTACGAAGTACATTTTAGTTAATACCTACCTACTTATTATCTATGAAACCTGTGTAGGTACCCTAATCATTATTATACTGTGAAATTACCAACATTTTTAGCAATTTATGATTTTTCAGTACGAAATGGGGTCAAAAAGACAGATGTTTTTCAAAAAAGAAATCAAACTAATTGAAGATAGGAAAAAGGAAACAGAAGCTTCTGAGCAATTAAATAAACCTAGAAGAATTACTAGAGTTCCTACCAATGAACCTAGACGAAGTATTCAAAGACCTATTAATAAATCTAAAAGAAATGCTAAAAAAACTATTAATTCTGATAATATTCAAGTTACACTCCTGGACAGTCCTTCTTACCACGAACAAAATAAAAATCTTGGTATTTTTACAAACAATAGTAAAAAGAGCAATGACAATTGTCTAATGCAAATCGAAGAATGTGATAATGAAAGTATAGGAAGTCGTTATTTAAAAGAAGTAAGCAGATAAAGTACCAATTTCAAACTAACAATACTACTTTTATAATAGATGTGATCTAATCGTGTTTTTTTGTTTTTAGAAAAAGCTTTCCGAGACAGTACACTGACTAACTCTGAAAAGATCCAGACTCAGTAAACGACATAACAATAAAGAACAGCTTGCAAGAAAAGTGCCTAAACCATACAATGTGGAGCCTCTTACGCATGGCGATTTTAAACATTTTGACCAATTTACTGATAAATATCGAGGGTTGCCAGGCACAACCCATTAAGTAGCAAAATGTTAGTTTCGAGATAATTGAAGTTAAAGTTTTGGTATCGTTTAAAAATAGTTTTAAATTGAAATAAATGGTAAATGGCGATTAATTATGTGAAACAATATGTTAATATTCATATTTTCTCAGTTAATAGTGGCATAGTAGTAAAAGAAATGTCTTGAAATTGAGATTTATTACAGCAATGTGTATACTTATTGGGTTGTAGCAGAATTAAAAGATGTTTTATAGATTAGATATAAGGTTTATTGGAAATATTTTTCATATAATAAAATAAGGAAAAACATATTATTCATTATAATAATCGGTTTCTTGGGTAGATTTAGTAACATACGTTACGCTTTGTAACTAGGAAATAAGCTCATCGGGTATTATTTGTTTTAAGCACATAGTTTTCAAATCTTTCTTTTTAGCTAGGCTTATTGGCAGCTGATTTTCATACAAAGGCTCTAGTTCTTTAGGAAATTGAATGTTACCGGATGGTGGATTTGAATATCGCTCTGACCATGTTTTAGTTGTAAAAGGATTCTCAACAAGGACTCGTATGTGATGGAAGTCATCGGACATGTCGTAGTTCAAGTAGATTATCAAATCTCCCTTTATATATTTAATTCGCTTTGTTTTAATCCAGTTTACTGTTTGGCCCATTTTATCTTTATTCCTATTTTTTATTAACACATCTCAGTTTCTTCAAATCTAAGATCATAAAAAATTTGAATTCTTTTGCTTTGTAATTTTATATTTTAACCTTTTCTATCTTTTTTCGTATTAACTTTATTATTATTTTTTCTTCTTGCAGATTAAAAAATTATTTTTCAATCATTTACGCTGTATAATGATTTATTCTTTGAGGCAATTTCAATTGCAGCATGCCTAGAATTGACTTCCTCGAAAGTATGCCCACTTTCAAGAAACTTTTGTTCTATCATATTAAAGTAATCAATTTTTTGCACAACCCAAAGTAAAAATACCGAAATATATTGATTCTGATTTTGACCACCACAAGTGTCCGAAAAAATGCTCAATTCTTTTATTGTTTCGGTTAAATAAATAAGTTCTTATCTCTCAACTCCCTTTTCTCCATTTGATTCACTCCAGTAAAGACAAAATGCATTATTTGATAACACTAATTTCCTCTTATAATCCAAAAAACTTTCTTCTCCAGTAGGTATCTGCAAAACCGTTTTTTAAAATCGACAGTAATAGACGTAAACGACGCATCTGTGAGCTGGAACTTTATCTGCATCTTTAGCTTCTTGACACTTTATCTTCCTGTTTATATGTCCTTGATATTTTTCTTCTTAACTATCTTTATATTCTGCTTTTTCATACTTAGTGCAGATAAGACAAAGATCATTTATTGGTTTAAATAAACTGTAGTTATAATCAGAATTAAATATCTCACGACACTTATACTCCAAAACGGGTATTTGGTTATCCTTTTTACATTTTTCTAAGTACGTCTGGAGCGAAATTTATTTATTTTTACTATCCTTACGACAATAATGCGACTCCGTAATAAGAAATATTTCAATGTGATTCTTGACAAGTTTGATTACAGAGAACAGTTGCACCATTTTCCATGCACGATTAGTCATACTTAATCCCTATAGTTATTTTCTTTTATGAACAACTTAGTTTAATCGCATAATATGATTATTAGCGTGCGCAAACTTGTCGCAAACTAGCAAAATGCGTTTGATCTTATGAAATTAGAGACAATTATCGGGTATTTCCCTAGTACGAATTGTGCGAAAGTTAAACACCAAACCACATTAACTAAATATAAATGGTTCATACAAAATAAATTTAGGAGAGTGAAACCCATTAACATAATTTTAATTGATAAACTATAAAGTTAAACTGTTAAATTTCATAAAGTTAAACCGTGTATTTGAATTTATTTGGTTTTTGTTCGTAAAAAAAACTCTGAGGACATATAACACATGAAGATAAAACCCGATAAACCATAAATATCTGATTTTGCCTCATAGTGTAAAGACCAAAAGAGCGGAAGAAAAGTACACTAGAAAACCAATAAAAAATAATGTTGGTTTCTCACAGTTATAAATATTTAATTTTTTTCATTACAACTCATTTTATAGGCTTTAATTTGTATTTTTTTTGCGAAATACGCATATACGTGGTTTTTCAATCAAAGTATTTCTGTGTTACACTCATAAATCTGCTTATTCGATATTTCCATTGAAAAGAGTATGAAAAGTTAACTATCGTGAGCTAAATAACTAATTTTATCAAAAATTTGCACTTATCGGGTTCTGCCTGGCAGCCCTCGATATGACAGCAAGTGAAAAATATTGCGAGGACTTTTACATGAAAACAACACGACGACAACCTAACGGAAAGTAGTTAGCCTGCCAATGAAACCTAACGTTCAAAAATATTTGGAAAAATTAAAAAGTAAAGCTCTTAAGACTGTAGAACAAACATTTACAAAAAATCAATAATTACACGACGTCTATCGGAAGTTTATGGACGGATATAAAGAATTAGGACATATGAAAGAATGTGACAACAATAAGTTTTCGATCAGCTGCTACTTACCAAACCATCAACAACAAAATTTCGAATTGTTTTCAATGCGTCAGCAAAAACTTCCGGTGGGTACAGCCTAAATGACTTGATGGAAACTGGATCTAACTTGAAACAAGACTTACAACAACTATTGATACAATGGCGTCCTTATAGATATTGTGGAGAAATAACACGGATGTCGATAACATCTTAGCAGGCAGCCACAGCATTGTAGAGGCTAAGCAAGTCCAAATACAATTAATAGAGATGTTACGGAGCGTGAGCTTTAATTTGCGAAAATGGTGTAGCAACGCGCCTGAACTATTGCATGACTTGAGCGAAGATCAAGTCGATCCAGCATTTATGGACTTCAGATATGAAAACTCTACGAAAACCTTAGGGCTAAGATGGGATGCAAAATCGGACACATTTAAGTTTCAAGACAAAGTGGATATTAATATTAATCAGGATAGCGTGACAAAAAGACAGATGTTATCTCATATTTCTAAGATATATGATCCCCTAGGATTTCTTTCACCGATTTCAATCAGAGCAAAATTACAATTTCAACGTGTTTGGTGTACTGGCATTGATTGGAATGACACTATACCCCCTGACATGCACAAAGAACTAATTCAGTTACTACAAGAACTAAAACATATTGACACTATTGAGATACCCCGATGGTTAGGTAGTTCAAACTATTCCATAGAGCTGCACGGATTCGCCGACGCCTCGGAAAAAGTATACGCCTGCGCTATATACCTGAAAACACAATATGACACTGGAAATACCGTTACATTAGTTGCGGCTAAAACAAAATTAGCCCCACTAAATAAACAAATTAGCCTGCCAAAATTGGAACTGTGTGCCACAGTATTATTGTCAAAACTTATGAAAACCGTATTACATTCATTACCTCAGCAAAAAGTTAAAATATTTGGATGGACAGATTCGATGATAACACTTGGATGGCTACAGGGAGAGAGCACTCGTTGGAAGGCATTTGTTGCTAACAGAGTCCGGATGGTGACAGAAAATATACCTTCTTCATCTTGGAATTATGTCAAGTCGGAAGATAATCCTGCAGATTGCGCAACTAGAGGGTTAAGCATACAGCAACTTAAAAATAAAACAATTTGGTGGCAAGGCCCAGAGTGGCTCAAAGATAACGATTTTAAACCTCAAAGTCCAAATATAAGCATTCCAACATTAGAAATAAAAAATATTAAACAAGTTAACTTAGTGTCTATAAAACCTGATTACTTACTCGAATTATTAAATAAATACAGTAGTTGGACTCGCGCAACAAGAGTCTTATCATGGGTTTCGCGTTTCATAGCTAACGCCCGGCGTAATGACAACGTCATCAAATGCAATTATTTGACAAACAAGGAATTAACTTCCGCGCGATATTCATTTATTAGAGCAGTACAACTTGAACACTTTTATAATGAAATATCAAAATTAAATCAAAATAACCGAATTAGCTCTAAAAGCAACATATTATGTTTAAATCCATTTATTGACAGCGAAAATGTACTTAGAGTTGGAGGGAGACTACATGATTCAGAATTGACATACAACAGTAAACATCCTGTATTAATTCCGCGCAATTCACACCTAACAAATATTTTAATTGACAACGCTCACAAAACAACCCTTCACGGCGGACCATCACTGACATTGACATACCTACGGGAAAAATATTGGATCGTCGGAGGGATGAGAGTGGTTAAAAAGAGAATACGTGAATGCACTACCTGTCGGAGATTTAACGCTCAGCATCATGCCCAGCTCATGGCAAATCTACCAGAAGTTAGAGTGACACCTTCAAGGCCATTTACCCATACAGGGGTGGACTTCACAGGATATGTTGACATCAAAGCTAGCGCAGGAAGGGGAGTTAAAATGACGAAAGGCTATATAGCTGTCTTCATCTGCTTCAGCACCAAAGCTGTCCACTTGGAGCTGGTCTCTGACCTCTCCACGCCCTCATTTTTGGCTGCATTTAAACGTTTATGCGCTAGAAGGGGAATGCCAAAGTATATCTACTCAGATAATGCTACAAACTTCGTTGGAGCCTCCAGACACCTGAAAAGGGAATTTGAATTAGGGCTACTAACTGCTGACAAAGGCTTTCTTGATAACATTAACAGCATGGGCGTCACTTGGCAGTTCAATGCACCTTTATGGCCGAGCGCAGGAGGATTATGGGAAGCTGCAGTAAAAAGTGTCAAACACCATCTGAAACGCATAATTGGAGAGCAAAAACTGACATATGAGGAGTTTTATACGTTATTGACACAAATAGAGGCTTGTCTTAACTCAAGGCCATTATACAGACTGACAGAGAACATTGAAGACGGATATATAACACCGGGACATTTTTTAATCGGTGCACCACTACTATCGAGTCCATTATCTGACAATAATCAGCATGTATCCTTGACAACACGCTGGCAACTAGTTGAGAAGATGCACAGATCATTCTGGACGAAGTGGTCTAAGGAATATTTACACCATCTACAAGCCAGATATAAATGGAATCACCCTACTAAAAACATGCAAATCAATGACATTGTTTTAGTAAATGAAGACCACATGCCACCATCAAAGTGGGCACTTGCAAAAGTGGATGAACTACATCCTGGAAAAGATGGACACGTCAGAGTAGTGACAGTGAAAACATCTCAAGGTTATTTTAAACGACCAATTACCAAATTGACACCTTTATTGACTGAACCTAAGACCGAACACAACACAAGCGATCGTAAAGCAACTCGACGAAAGCGACCTAACTGTTTATTTACATTCTTACTTTTATTATTTTCAATTATTGTTCCCATAAATGCAACTGTTGAGGTGACAACCCTACCTACAAACAATACTCTTTACTTTGACAAAGTATCTGATCTTCGTATATTACAAGACGATTGGAAATTAGTAATATACTACAATTTAACAACGTATTGGCAAAATATAAACATCATTGAGCAATATATAAATCATTTGTCAGCGCTATGTGACAAAGAAAAAATGTTTTCACCTATAACTTCGCAATTGCGCAACGAATTAACCGAACTGCAGCATTATAATAACATTATGTTACTTAAACAAAATAAGCGAATGAAACGAGGTCTTATAAACGGAATAGGATACATTGCTAACTCATTATTTGGTGTACTTGATGACAGGTTTGCACAAAAGTATGAAAGTGACATAGATATGATACAAACGAACGAAAAACACCTACTAGACATGTTCAAAAATCAAACATCGATATTAGAAGCAGAAAATAATATATTGAAACGAAATGAAGCTCTAATGATTAAGCAATTCAACTTTATCAATGGACACTTGAACAACATTTCACAAGAAGTTAATGACATCAAAAATGCAACAAATTTAGTACTAAATTCCTATTATGTGTTGACTACTGCACTATCAGCAAATATAATTATGGCACATTTAAGGCGAATTCAAGAAACTCTAATCGATACTGTAACTGACATATATCATGGACAAATTAACATACATTTACTTTCTCCTAATCAATTACAAAATCAATTGAATATTATATCCAGTCAGCTCCATGAAGAACTTGTGATTCCTGTAGATGACGTTAAAGATTTATACAAATTACTCTCAATACAAGCTAAAATAACAACCAAATATTTAATTATGGAAATTAAAATACCTCTCCTATACAGAGACTCATTTGAATTGGACAGAATTATATCATTACCATGGGTGAATGGTAACAAATCCATTTATAATATACCTGCTACGGAATATATCGCTTTTAACGTTAAAAAGGACAGTTACATGCCCTTGACGACGGCTAACATTCAATCTTGCTCGAAATTTAGAGCTGACATGATGTTTTGTTATGAAAATCATCCCATTTATCACATAAACATACATAATTCAATATGTGACTTACAATTAAATAAAATAAACATGGCCAGTGAACGCTATTGTCGGCCGGAGATGAGAAAATGCGCCGACGGCTGGATCAAGTTGCAACGGCGCGGCGCATGGCTCTACTCGTGTTGCCAGGAATGCACAGTGCGCATTTTATGCACATCTGGCTTTGTTGTCAAGCAATTAAAGGGAAATGGCATTATTAATATCCCTACAGGTTGTATGATTAAGGGAGAAAAGTTTACCATCCATGCACAATATGACTACAAAAATATAATGTCCTTGACAGACGACATTGCACTGCCATATAGACCGTATGAGACATCAGTGTTGAATAACATTCTAAACTCGAGCTTGCCTCAAGTAGTTTTAAACAATATTGAAAACCACGATGAGGTCTATAAGCACATCTCACAGCAAATAGATGTGCTCAAAAGGCAAGAATTACAGCCAAGAACAGAATCATATCACATAGTATTCTATTCAATACTATCTGCAGCGATAGTAGCTGTAATGGGATTCATAGTATTCAGATGCAGAAAACATTGGACATGTGGGGTGTGTAAGCCGCAGGGCGCGCCCGACCCAGCGCCCGCAGTCGCCATCCCGATGCAGGCCCTCTCCAGCAGAGGCTCGGTTCTCAGCGTTGACAGAGCGACGTCTCCTACATTAGCAAGAACCATTCGTTTTGAAAACCTACCTGAACCTTAGTGTAGTGTTTATGTGTGGGGCATTCAATTCGTGTTTATGACCTCATACGAATGCAGTTTATTTTCATATAATACCTTTTTGATTTTATTTTGAACTGCAAGTGAATAGTGTTTTATGCTAACGTCTGTACAACATGTTACATTTAATGCTTCCATTGTTCTTTGCTTTTAGTGATTACTTATAATAATATGATTTGTATTTAAGCATTTCATGAAATTAATTATTATGTTACTTTATGTCATTTAAGTACTTTCTCTTGAAATAATTTTAGATGCATTTATTTCTTATTTGTTACATTAATTTAATTTGACATATTTTCTTGAGAGAGTGGCAGTATGTACGAGCTTACTCGTACATTGCATTGCATTATGCAGATCAGCATTTTTGTATTACATATTATTCAGTGCAATTAAAGGCATCATCGTTGACAGCCGCGTTTCTATTGACATTGACAACACACACGTAATAGGCCCGTACATATTGGTCCTTCGAGCATTTCTGGACCTCGCGATCCTCACGTGGATTACAGCGCCAGAAAGTGACAGTATTACAGTGTTTTTCTTTGACATTTTGTAGCAATTCGGTGATAATTTAACAGTGACATTTATGCAATAATTGACATTCTTGACAGTTTATTTCTTCAATTTTACATTCTAAAACTACTTCAGTGACATTCTTACATAGTGACATTTTAGTGACATTTTTATTTTGAATTTGGCTGGAGTTCAGAAACAGTCAACACCAACATCTACAAAGGTGGTAGCTGCAAAACAAGTAAGATCGTTTCATTTTACTCTCTGCAATGGAAGCAATCATTCAACGTCAACAAGATATCATTGACAGCGTTAAGCAGTTAAACATCAATTTTAAAAAGGATTCAAAAAGTAGGAAAACACCTGACTACATCAAAAACAAATTGTATTGCCTAGACAAACTTTTTGACGACTTTACATTTAATCATGAGCAATTGCAAACGTTTCCTGATAAATCGCATGAATATTTTTTGAAGGACATGTATAACCAATTAAAGGGTTTTTATGACAATACAAGGGAAATGATCGCTAACTATTCTATCATGACAGAACCGGGTACATCGCAATCTAATTTAGACTCGCGACCAGCTGAGGTTTCTAAACAGGTTCAAACTAATGGAAAGGTTATGGAACTAATACAAATGCAAAGAACTAACTTTAGAGCGTTTAAGAGATCAGTACAGAGCTGCAGGGTAGAGGATACTGCTGACAAGTGGGAGATAGAGGATAAACTGCGTAATATACAAGCCCGTTGGAATAATATTGATAGTTTACACTGGCAAATTGACAACATTTTAGAGGGTGCAGATGAATCATATGAGCTCGAATATACAAATAACGAAACTATATACGAAAATTGCAAAAAGGCGCTTAATAAAAAACTTTTGTCTGTCGTACATATCCAAAATTCAACTCCGCAAATTGACATACCCGTATTTTCTGGTAATTACATTCAATGGCCAACATTTTTAGATTTATTCACGGAAGCTATACATAATAATAATTGTTTGTCAAAAGCGCAAAAAATGCAACACCTCAAAGGAAAGTTACGTGGTGAGGCAGAAAGGCTTGTGCAACACTTAAACATTTCTTCCGATAATTATGACACCGCATGGAGCATCATTAATCAACGCTATAACAACGAGCAGGCTTTATTTACAAAACAGATAGAAGTATTCCTCAACCAACCTTCTATTCAAAAACAAACATCATTGGAATTGAAAAGGTTACACGACACGAGCACCGAATGCATTAACGCTATCCAGAACTTGGGCATTGACACATCTTCTTGGGGTCCGTTATTGGTTCATCTCATAACAAAGAAATTAGATCATGAAACTCTTCGAGACTATCGGGAATCGAGAAAAGCACCGAGAACTTTGGCAACGTTCAACGAAATTTTGTCATTTTTGGAAAATAAATTTACAGCCCTTGAACCGTTGTATAAAAAATACGAAGTAACCTCATATAAGCCTATAAACCCAATAATCCCTGTTAAGAAAGAATTTAATAAACCATTTAATACAAGGTTTTCTAAACCGTCTTATAATCGTGCATATCATACAAGCTTAGCGACATCAAAATGCCCCGTATGCAGTAATCCGACGCATGCATTGTTTCAATGTAAACGGTTCGAGAATATGACAAACATCGAGAAACGGAGCATTTTATTAAAACATAAGATATGCAATAATTGTCTTTATGTTCATGAGCATAACGTATGTAACTCACAAAAACGATGCAAACGTTGTTTTCAAGCGCATAATACTTTGATACATGACTTATTTTCCAATGGAAGTCATCGCCCCCAGCAACAGCAAAATACACAAACAACAGTAAGCCACGTGCAAAGCGATGACGAAATATTGTTGACAACAGTACAAGTGCATGTTCGCGCCAATGATGGTACATATGTTACACTTAGAGGCCTTTTGGATCAAGGTTCACAATCTACATTGATCACGGAAAATGCAGTACAACGATTGTCATTGCAACGACAACATTATAATGCAAATGTATGTGGGGTAGGCACCCTATCCAATAAATGCAAGGGAAAGGTTCAACTGACATGCAAATCAACATATGACAATTTTACATTTGACACCGAAGCATTAGTTATGCCCAAACTAATACATAACCTGCCTACGCATTCCTTTGCAAAGAAAAACTATGTTCATTTACAGAACATCCAATTTGCCGATACTTGCTACAACATTTCTTTACCTATTGACATCTTATTTGACGCCAAAATATATTCTACAATTATAATGGATGGAATTTTGAGAGGATTACCGGAACAACCTATTGCACAACAAACAAGATTAGGGTGGATATTATCTGGTAATGTTACAAAAAATGTTAACTGTCATGTGGTTCTTAATAATCAGGAAGATATAAGTAGATTTTGGGACATGGAAGACATATGTGAACAAGATGACAATATGACAGAAAGTGAAAAATATTGTGAGGATTATTACATGAAAACAACACGACGACTACCTAACGGAAAGTATGAAGTTAGTCTGCCAATGAAACCTAACTTTCAAAAATATTTGGGAAAATCGAAAATTAAAGCTCTTGCACAGTTTAAGACTTTAGAACAAAAATTTTCAAAAAATTATGAATTACACGACGACTATCGGAAGTTTATGTACGAATATAAAGAATTAGGTCATATGGAAGAATGTGACAACAATAAGCTATCGATCAGCTGTTACCTACCATACCATGACGTACATAAAAAAGATTCATCAACAACAAAATTTCGAATTGTTTTTAATGCGTCAGCAAAAACCTCCAGTGGCTACAGCCTAAATGACTTGATGGAAACTGGACCTAAATTGCAACAAGACATACAACAACTATTGATAAAATGGCGTTTTTATAGATATGTGTACTCTGCAGACTGTGAAAAAATGTATCGGATGATTTTATTAAATGACAAGGATCAACAATTGCAAAAAATAGTGTGGAGAAATAGCACGGATGAAATAGTGAAAGAATACCAGTTGTGTACGCTCACTTACGGTATGAAAGCTGCGCCGTTCCTTGCAATGCGTACAATGAAGCAATTAGCACGTGATCAAGCTGCTCAGTACCCAGTGGCGGCAAATATTTTGGAAAATAATTTTTATGTCGATGACTTATTAGCAGGCAGCCACAGCATTGCAGAGGCCAAGCAAGTCCAAATACAATTAATAGAGATGTTACGGAGCGTGGGCTTTAATTTGCGAAAATGGTGTAGCAACGCGCCTGAACTATTGCATGACTTGAGCGAAGATCAAGTCGATCCAGCA
>DVQE01000069.1:0-12313 GCA_018239585.1 Pyrrhopyge papius papius | reverse complement strand
CATCCTGGCGGCACGGGCAGCGGAATGTCCCTGTGTCGGCATGACCTACGGCTACAACTACGGTATTCCGATTGCGGACAGCAATCCGGATTGCGTACTGTCCGACTTCGCGGGTCTGCTGCCTGCACTCGGGCTGCCTCCGTTAACTCATCAGGAAGGATAATCATGAGCGGAACTAACACCAAAGCACACAAACCCGTTGTATTCAGCGGCGCACAGCCTTCCGGTGAACTGACCATCGGTAACTACATGGGCGCACTGCGCCAGTGGGTGAAGATGCAGGATGATTTTGACTGCATTTACTGCATCGTTGACCAGCATGCGATCACGGTCCGTCAGGATCCGGCGGAGCTGCGCAAACGCACACTGGATACACTGTCGCTCTATATGGCCTGTGGTCTGGAACCGGCAAAAAATACGCTGTTTGTACAGTCCCATGTGCCGCAGCATGCACAGCTGGGCTGGGCGCTGAACTGCTACACCTATTTCGGCGAACTGAGCCGCATGACACAGTTTAAAGATAAATCTGCCCGTCATGCCGAAAACATCAACGCCGGTCTGTTTGACTATCCGGTGCTGATGGCCGCTGATATTCTGCTGTATCAGACTAACCAGGTGCCGGTCGGTATCGACCAGAAACAGCATCTGGAGCTGAGCCGCGATATCGCACAGCGCTTCAATGCAATTTACGGTGATGTGTTTGTGGTGCCGGATCCGTTTATCCCGGCGGGCGGCTCCCGTGTGATGGCGTTACAGGATCCGGCGAAAAAAATGTCGAAGTCTGATGACAACCGTAACAACCTGATCGCCCTGCTGGAAGACCCTAAATCGGCAGCGAAGAAAATCAAACGCGCGGTAACAGACTCCGAAGAGCCGCCACGCGTGATTTATGATTTGGAAAACAAACCGGGCGTTTCCAACCTGCTGGATATTCTCTCCGGTGTGACCGGCAAACCGGTTGCTGCGCTGGAAGCGGAATTTGAAGGCCAGATGTACGGTCACCTGAAAGGTGCGGTGGCGGATGCGGTTTCCGGTATGCTGACAGAGTTACAGACCCGTTATCACGAAATCCGTAACGATGATGTGTTACTGAACCGTGTAATGAAAGAAGGTGCTGAGAAAGCCTCTGCCCGCGCACAGGTCACCCTGGATAAAGTACACGACGCCATCGGTTTTGTGCGCCGTCCGCTGTAATCATATGATATACAGATAAAAATAGCGCCTTTTGGCGCTTTTTTTATCTCTGTTGTTACAGCCAGCCTTTTTCCTTCCGTGAACGGCATACCGGACATAATGTCTGTTCCGGCTGCCAGCTCATAAAAGGCAGATGACAACCGCTGCAGTGAGCATCGAAATACGCGTAGCGGATCGGCTGACTGTTTTTTTCTGCCCGCGTTATGACATCGATCGCTTTCGGGAAACAGACATCGCGGCAGCTCATACAGCCGCTGCATTTTGTCTTATCCACGGTAAACTGATTATCCGCAATGGTGATCGCCCCTTCCTGACACACTGCCGCGCAGGCGGTACATAAAATACACTTTTCCGTATCCGGCAGCACATCGAACCAGCTGTCATCCGGCCAGAGTTTTTTGCGCTCATTCAGGCCGGTTTTGGCGCGACCGGTATTCAGCCCCGTACTGACGGTTTTCTGCCGGAACAATGCAAAACGTTTTCCGGTATCCACCGGCGGCGGCGGAATAATGGCCAGCTGCCAGATGGGTTCCCCGAGGGCTTTCAGACGCAGATTGAGCTCTGCCAGTACCGGCAGCCAGTTATCAACTTCCGGTTCGGCGATCTGCATCCCGCGGATATGGTACTGCCGGTGCCAGACCAGCAACTCTTCCGCGCTGGCCGGGGTTTCTTTCTTCTCAATCACCAGTTGCCCGTTATTGTTGTAACTGCGCTCACGGACAGGGATGTGTTCAATGGCATCAGACGGGCAGACAAACAGGCAGTTTCCGCACTGAAAACAGCGGTCATTATCAATATTGACGTCGAGATAGCCGAACGTAACCGCATCTGCCGGGCAGCAGGCGGCGCAGTTATCACACTGACTGTTTTTGAGTTTCTTCCTGACACAGTGATCATTCACTGACGGCGGTGTGGTTTTTTCGCTGTTTATCAGGTAGTTGAATGCGCTGCGTCTGATAACGTTAACTCCTTTTCTCGATCATCATAGTAATCTGACCGCCATTTTCCCATGACCGGATGCTGTCTGCCCCCAACGGGATCAATAATCTGCGTTTCACAGACTCATTTCTTGATACAAAACAACCCGGCTGAATCGTAAAACCGTAAAATAAATGCAGGTTATTGTATTTCAAATACTTTATTGCGAATGGTTACCAGTCGCAATCTGACAATAAGCCGTTAACCGGCAATAACAATAATAACGATAACAAAATCAATTAAGCGAGCAATGTATATGACAAAGATGAAAAAAACGTCGTTGTTCACCGCGCCGCTGACGCGCCGCGGGTTTGTCAAAGCCTCCGGTGCGGCGGGCGGTCTGGCGGTTGCGGCAGGCGGCCTGTCTCTTCCGTTCAGCCATGCGGCATCTGCCGCTGAGAATACCTCTGCACCTGCGGCGGCTTCTGATGAAAAAGTGGTCTGGAGCGCCTGTACGGTTAACTGCGGCAGCCGTTGCCCGTTACGGATGCATGTGGTTGACGGTGAAATCAGATATGTGGAAACCGACAATACCGGTGATGATGTCTACGAAGAGCTGCATCAGGTACGCGCCTGTCTGCGCGGCCGATCCATGCGCCGCCGGGTATATAATCCGGATCGCCTGAAATACCCGATGAAACGTGTGGGTAAACGCGGCGAAAATAAATTCGAGCGCATTACCTGGGAAGAGGCATTTGATACCATCGCAGACACGATGAAGCGCCTGATCCGCGATTACGGTAACGAATCCATTTACCTCAACTACGGTACCGGCACCCTCGGCGGCACCATGACCAAATCCTGGCCGCCGGGAGCAACACTGATTGCCCGTCTGATGAACTGCTGCGGCGGTTATCTGAATCATTACGGTGACTACAGTACCGCGCAGATTGCAGCCGGTCTGAACTACACCTACGGCGGCTGGGCGGACGGCAACAGCCCGTCAGATATTGAAAACAGCAGGCTGGTGGTTCTGTTCGGTAATAACCCGGGCGAAACCCGCATGAGCGGCGGCGGTGTGACCTATTATGTTGAGCAGGCACGCGAAAAATCAGATGCCCGTATGATTATCATCGATCCGCGCTATACCGATACCGGGGCAGGACGCGAGGATGAATGGATACCGATCCGTCCGGGAACAGATGCCGCCCTGGTCAGCGCACTGGCGTATGTGATGATTAACGAAGATCTGGTGGATAAGCCGTTCCTCGACAAATATTGCGTCGGTTATGACGAAACCACGATGCCGGCCGGCGCCCCGGCCAACGGTCACTATAAAGCGTATATTTTAGGTGAGGGACCGGACGGTGTGGCGAAAACCCCGGAATGGGCAGCCAAAATTACCGGTATTCCTGCCGCGCGGATTGTGAAACTGGCGCGCGAAATCGGGACTGCCAAACCTGCTTATATTACCCAGGGCTGGGGTCCGCAGCGCCGTTCAAACGGCGAAACCGCATCCCGTGCCATTGCCATGCTGTCAATTCTGACCGGTAACGTGGGGATCAACGGCGGTAACACTGGTGCGCGTGAAGGCTCTTACGCAATCCCGTTTGTCCGCATGCCGACCCTGACCAACCCAGTGCAAACCAGTATCTCCATGTTTATGTGGACCGATGCCATTCTGCGCGGCGAAGAGATGACTGCCACCCGTGATGGTGTGCGTGGTAAAGACAAGCTGGATGTGCCGATCAAAATGGTCTGGAACTATGCCGGTAACTGCCTGGTGAACCAGCATTCCGAAATTAACCGCACTCATGACATCCTTCAGGATGAGAGCAAGTGCGAAATGATTGTGGTGATCGATAACCACCTGACCTCCTCCGCCAAATATGCGGATATCCTGCTGCCGGACTGCACCGCTTCCGAACAGATGGATTTCTGCATGGATGCCTCTGCGGGCAACATGGGGTACGTGATTTTTGCCGATCAGGCAATCGAACCGCGCTTTGAAAGCCGCAATATCTATGACATGACCAGCGAAATCGCCAAACGGATGGGAGTCGGTGATCAGTTTACCGAAGGCCGTACCCAGGAAGAGTGGCTGTGTCACCTGTATGAACAGTCCCGCGCCACGCTGCCGGAACTGCCGGAGTTTGATGAATTCCGCAAACAGGGTATTTTCAAAAAACGTGACCCGCAGGGACACCATGTGGCGTACCGCGATTTCCGCAACGACCCGCAGGCAAACCCGCTGACCACGCCGTCAGGTAAAATCGAGATCTATTCCGCACAGCTGGCGGAACTCCGTGACACCTGGGAACTGAATGAAGGGGATGAAATCCATCCGCTGCCGGTGTATTCCGCAGGCTTTGAGCATACCGGTGACCCGCTTCAGGAAAAATACCCGTTACAGATGACCGGTTTCCACTACAAATCCCGGACTCACTCCACTTACGGCAACGTTGATGTACTGAAAGCCGCCTGTCCGCAGGAACTGTGGATTAACCCTGTTGATGCCGCGAAACGCGGGATTGCGCACGGCGATAATGTGAAGGTCTTCAACGATCGCGGGGAAGTGCGCGTCAATGTGAAAGTCACACCGCGTATTCTGCCGGGCGTTGTCGGTCTGGGTGAAGGTGCATGGTACAGCCCGGACGGCGATCGTATCGATCACGCGGGCAGCATTAACGTGTTAACCACTCAGCGCCCGTCGCCGCTGGCGAAAGGGAATCCGTCCCATTCCAACCTGGTTGAAGTCGTTAAGGCCTGAGGAAGCGATTTATGTCAACGCAATATGGTTTCTACATTGATTCAAGTCGCTGCACCGGCTGCAAAACCTGCGAGCTGGCCTGTAAAGACTTTAAAAACTTATCTCCGGACGTGAATTTCCGCCGTATCTATGAATATGCGGGCGGTGACTGGACAGAGCAGGATGGTGTGTATCAGCAGAATGTGTTTGCTTACTACCTCTCCATCTCCTGTAACCACTGTGATGACCCGGCCTGCGCCAAAGTCTGCCCGAGCGGTGCAATGCACAAGCGGGAAGACGGCTTTGTGGTGGTGAATGAGGAAGTGTGTATCGGCTGCCGCTACTGCCATATGGCGTGCCCGTACGGTGCACCGCAGTTTGATGAGGTCAAAGGCCACATGACCAAATGTGACGGCTGTTATGAGCGCGTCGCGGAAGGCAAAAAACCGATCTGTGTCGAATCCTGCCCGCTGCGGGCACTGGATTTGGGGCCGATTGAGGAGCTGCGGGCCAAATACGGCACACTGGCGGAAATCGCGCCGCTGCCGTCTGCGGAATACACACATCCGAATATCGTTTTAAAACTGAATGCCAACAGCTGTCCTGTCGGGGATACCACAGGCCATCTGGCGAACCCGGAGGAGGTATAACATGGGATCGGGAATTCATGAATGGCCGCTGATGTTCTTTACCACCATCGGGCAGAGTGTGGCAGGGGCATTTATTGTCATGGCGGCGGTGCTGCTGTCCGGAAAACTGTCACCGGAAATGAACCGTAAAGTGCATTACAGCATGTTCGGCCTGTGGGTACTGATGGGGGTGGGTTTCCTGCTCTCTATGATGCACATGGGTACACCGCTGCGTGCGTTTAACGCGTTTAACCGTCTCGGCAGTTCGTCGCTCAGTAATGAAATTGCGGCCGGTTCGGTCTTCTTCGCTGCCGGTGGTTTTTACTGGCTGCTGGCGGTACTGAACAAAATGCCGGCGGCGCTTGGTAAGCTCTGGCTGCTGGTGGTCATGGTGCTGGCGGTGGTCTTTATTTACGCCATTCCGCAGGTTTACCAGATTGCCACGGTACCGACCTGGTATACCCCGTACACGACAGTTCACTTTGTGCTGACGGCTCTGCTGGGCGGGCCGGTGCTGGCTGCTCTGCTGCTGCGGATTGCCGGGTTTGACCTGCGCTGCATCAGCTGGCTGCCGCTGGTCAGTATCGTTGCGCTGGTGGCGAGTGCGGTCGCAGTGACGTCTCAGGCGTTTGATCTGGCCTTTATCCGCAGTTCCGTACAGAGCGCTTCCTCGCTGGTACCGGAGTTCGGCCTGTATATGGGCTGGCGTCTGGTTCTGCTGGTGCTGGGTCTGACCTGCTGGATCCTGCCGCTGGTGAAACGGGCGAATCCGCCGGTGATTATGATGCTGATCGGTTTTGTCCTGGTGCTGTCCGGGGAGATCATCGGCCGCGGTATTTTCTACGGGCTGCATATGACAGTGGGTATGGCCTATCTGTCCTGATACGCGGGTATTTTATGGCGGGGATCCTGAGTGATGAGTGAGCAAGCTGTCAGTGATGTTGCTTTAACGGCCCGTATTCTCGGGGCGGCATTTTACTATCCGCCGTCAGAGATCGCGCAGATAACAGAACTGCTTTCTTCCGGGGAGTGGGTGGCAGAATGGCCGTACGGCGATGATGCACAAAAGCAGACTGTCGCGCAGAAGCTGAATCGGATGGTCGCCGGTGAGGAAACCTTAGCGCAGGCTTATCAGCGGCTGTTTATCGGCCCGCAGGCACTGCCCGCGTCACCGTGGGGTTCTGTCTGGCTGGATAAAGAGCAGGTGCTGTTCGGAGATTCCACGGTTGCCCTGCGTGAGTGGATGCGTGTGCATCAGGTGGATATTGCGCTGTCGCAGAATGAGCCGGAAGATCACATCGGTCTGTTGCTGATGATGGCGGCCTGGACGGCGGAAAATCGTCCGGATGCCCTGAATTCACTGCTGGCGGAACACCTTCTGCCGTGGGCCCGCTTCTATCTGGCGCGGATGCAGGAAAAATGCAGCAGTCCGTTCTATGAAGGATTATCTGCCCTGACGGCTCTGACACTCAGGGGCTGGCAGGATGCACTGCCGGTGATCCCGGCAGAGAAAACGATTTTCGCCTGAGGCATCACACTATCAGATCAAAAAGCCCTTCCGGTCTGCACCGGAAGGGCTTTTTTTACAGCGGATGTTACTGACCGAGGTCAAATTCATTAATTTTTGCGAGCATGTCCGGGTCATTGCGGTACTTTTCGCGCAAGACTTTTTGCTGCTCTTTGGCCGGAGGACAGGTTTCATCCAGTGCTTTTTTGATATCTTTTTTCTGATCTGCCGGCAGGGACACATCCCATTCACCGGCAAAATGGATACAGTTTTCGGCATTATCCGTAAAGATTTCCAGTTCATCCGCACTGTTCTGATCTGCTGCAGCGGCAGGCAGTGAAAGCGCTGCCAGGCTCAGCAGCATTATCAGGTATTTCATCCGTGTCTCCTGTTTAGAAGGTCGTCTGTGTGTATTGCCGCGTCAGCAGCGGTCATCGTGAAACGGGTATGATAATCACACATTCCGGAACCGGTTTAAAGCAGGGAGAACCCGGGATTACATATTCTTACACGGCGGCGGAACCGAATAACCGGCGGTTAAAATCCTCGATTTTTCCGGTTATCAGGCGGCGCTGCATGGTCAGTGTCCAGCTGGCGGAAAGCCCGGATGCCTGTAATAAATAACGGTATTCGGTTTCATCAAACGGCAGATGAAACGCGATTGCCACGGCTTCTCTGACAGACACTGCGCTGGTGCGGGTCAGCAGTTTCAGCGGCTGATCACTGCTGACATCCCCTTTCCCGACGACACGATACAGCCAGCCGGTACGGCCGCAGTCCTGCATCACCTGTGCAAAATCAGACACATCCGTCAGCGGATTCAGTTTGTAACACGGTGAGCGCGGCTGGGTGACCTGAATCACGGCGCTGCCCCACTGGTAAATATCCCCGATGAATACTGTGTCTTCTGTCATACCGAGGGTGGATATATTTTCCCCGAAGAACGGCGCGACAAAGCGATCCTCAATCTCCGGATACATCATTTTCCAGTAGTCGTAGTGTTCGCGGGGATAGTGACACAACGCACGGTCAGGGCCGCCGTGAAAGGCTTTTTCCGCCTGTTCATCACCGGCGAGTCCGGTGGCACTGAGGGCAATCACGCCGTCGGTCTGACGCTTTTCAATCGCACTGCGCCCGCAGCGGACGGTATCCCTGACGGGACCGGTGAAAACTAAAGGTATGTATGCCATGCCGCCTCCGTATTGAGTGAGACGGATATCATAATCGAAAGCGGGGAAGAAGAATATGTGCGGACAGCGCCCGCACATAGTTCAGGGCTTATTTTGCAGAAGCGAAACGCGCTGCTGCCTCATCCCAGTTCACCACAGACCAGAATGCTTTGATGTAATCCGGACGGCGGTTCTGGAACTTCAGGTAATAGGCGTGTTCCCACACATCCAGGCCGATGATCGGATAGCCGGAGGTGCCGGAAATCGCTTCACCCATCAGCGGGCTGTCCTGGTTGGCGGTGGAGACCACAGCCAGTTTGCCGTCTTTCAGCACCAGCCATGCCCAGCCGGAACCGAAACGGGTTGCGGCGGCTTTTTCAAACTCAGCCTGAAACGCCTCAACGCTGCCGAAATCGCGCTCAATCGCCGCTTTCAGGTCGCCCTGTAATGTGGTGCCGGTTTTCAGGCCTTTCCAGAACATGCTGTGGTTGGAATGACCACCGGCGTTGTTACGGATAAAGGTACGTTTGTCCGCCGGGAATTTATCGAGCTGTGCGATCAGATTGTCGATATCCAGATTTGCCATCTCAGGGAAGGCTTCCAGCGCGGTGTTGGTGTTATTTACATACGTCTGATGATGTTTGGTATGGTGAATTTCCATTGTCATTTTATCGAAATGCGGTTCTAACGCATCATAAGCGTACGGTAGTGCAGGTAATACATAGCTCATAATTATAACTCCAGTAATTGACCGAACCGCTCACACCGGGTGTGAACAGGAGAAACATTATAATGAAACAGATGATAATGAAAATGATTATCAGATCTGTGCGATCTGTGCGGATTCTTTTTATTTGTTAGTTTACTGTCTTATTTTGGTTAAATATTTTAGCTGGTGTTTATCGGGTGATGTTATGCACTGTTTTTTACATAAAAGGTGATGTTTTGTGTTGCCATTGCTTTTTGCATCAAATGATAACGCTGTGAATACCCCCTTTTTCAATCCGTGATCTTTAGCGCAAAAAAGAAACAAAGGCGGAAAGGTAACTTTATTTAACGTGATTTTGACATAGCATTAACAATTGAAAGGAGATGCATCATGACAAAAATAACGAAATATCCTGTACCCGAAGCAATTGCAGAAAACGCGCTAATCAATCATCAGCAGTATCTGGACGAGTATCAGCGGTCTGTTGAAGATCCCGACAGCTACTGGCGTGAGAAAGGCCAGATTGTAGACTGGATAAAGCCCTATACGCGGGTGAAAAACACCTCCTTTGATCCGGGCCATGTCAGTATTAAATGGTTTGAGGACGGCACACTGAACCTCAGTGCCAATTGTCTTGACCGGCATCTGGCGGAGCGTGGTGATAAACCGGCGGTGATCTGGGAAGGTGATAGCCCGGATGAGTCCCGCACACTCACTTACCGTGAACTGCATCATGATGTCTGCCAGTTTGCCAATGTCCTGAAACAGCAGGGGATCCGCAAAGGCGATGTGGTTGCGATTTATATGCCGATGGTACCGGAAGCGATGGTTGCCATGCTGGCCTGTGCCCGTATCGGTGCGGTGCACTCGGTGATTTTTGCCGGGTTCTCACCGGAGGCGGTCTCCGGCCGTGTCATTGATTCCGGGGCAAAAATGGTGATCACCGCAGATGAAGGTCTGCGCGCCGGGCGTACTATCCCGCTGAAGAAAAATGTGGATGACGGCCTGAAAAACCCGGGCGTGACCACAGTCAGCAGTGTGATTGTTTTCCGCCGCACCGGCAATCCGGTGGAGTGGCAGGAAGGGCGTGATACCTGGTGGCATGATGCTGTCAGCGGTGTCAGCGCTGACTGCCCGCCGGAAGAAATGAATGCGGAAGATCCGCTGTTTATCCTCTATACCTCCGGATCGACCGGTAAACCGAAAGGGGTACTGCACACGACCGGCGGTTATCTGGTTTATGCCACGCTGACATTTAAATATATCTTTGATTATCATGGTGATGAAGTGTTCTGGTGTACAGCGGATGTCGGCTGGGTAACCGGACACACCTACCTGGTTTACGGCCCGCTCTCCAACGGGGCTGTCACGCTGATGTTTGAAGGTGTACCGAACCATCCGAAGGTCAACCGGATGTGTCAGATTGTCGATAAACATCAGGTCAATATCCTGTATACCGCGCCGACCGCTATCCGCGCCCTGATGGCGGAAGGTCTCAGTGCGATTGAGGGCACCTCCCGCAAATCACTGCGTATTATGGGGTCGGTCGGCGAGCCGATTAACCCGGAAGCCTGGGAGTGGTATTACAAAACCATCGGTGACAGCCGCTGCCCGATTGTTGATACCTGGTGGCAGACCGAAACCGGTGCCTGCATGATCGGCGCAATGCCGGGGGCGATTGAACTGAAACCGGGGTCCGCGACTGTGCCGTTCTTTGGTGTTCAGCCCGCGCTGGTGGATAACCAGGGCGAAATCCTGGACGGTGAAACCGAGGGGAATCTGGTGATTCTGGATTCCTGGCCGGGTCAGGCCCGTACTCTGTTCGGTGATCATGAACGTTTTGAACAGACGTATTTTTCCGCTTTTAAAGGTATGTATTTTGCCGGGGACGGTACCCGCCGTGATGAAGACGGCTACTACTGGATCACCGGGCGGGTGGATGATGTGCTGAATATCTCCGGGCACCGCCTCGGCACTGCCGAAGTGGAATCCGCGCTGGTTTCACACCCGAAAATTGCCGAAGCGGCAGTGGTCGGTATCCCGCACAGTATCAAAGGGCAGGCTATTTATGCCTATGTCACACTCAATCACGGCGAGGAGCCGACTCCGGAACTGTATGCGGAAGTGAGGAACTGGGTCCGTAAAGAAATCGGCCCGATTGCCACTCCGGATATTCTTCACTGGACCGATTCTCTGCCGAAAACGCGATCCGGTAAAATTATGCGCCGTATCCTCCGTAAAATCGCCACCGGTGATACCGGTAATCTGGGTGATGTATCAACATTAGCTGACCCGGGTGTGGTCGAAAAACTGCTCGAAGAAAAGCAGGCCATCAACATGAACTAGCACGCTAACCTCAGTCAGTGCCGTGTTATGCGGCACTGACACTCCGGATAACAAAAACAGAGGAGTATCCTCAATGAGCGCATCCATTTATCAACAGGTGGAGAATGACCCTCGCTTTCAGGAACTGGTCAGAAAGCGCAGCCGGTTCTCATGGACATTGTCCGCGATTACACTTGTGCTGTATGTCAGCTTTATTATTCTGATTGCCTTTGACCCGCAATGGCTGGGCACACCACTCGGCGAAGGTCTGACGATTACCCGCGGGATCCCTGTCGGGGTCGGACTGATTGTCAGTGCGTTTGTCCTGACCGGTATTTATACCATCCGTGCCAACGGGGAATTTGATCGTCTGACCGCCGAAATCATCAGCGGGGTGAAACAATGAAAATGCGCCTTTCTGCTCTTCTGTTATCCCTGCTGTTTCCGCTGTTCAGCCACGCGGATGCCATCAGCGGGCCGGTGGAGCGCCAGCCGGTAAACTATCAGGCCATTATTATGTTCCTGATTTTTGTCGGCCTGACACTGTACATCACTTACTGGGCGGCAAAACGGACACGTTCCCGCGCGGAATACTACACCGCAGGGGGGAAAATTACGGGGTTTCAGAACGGGCTGGCGATCGCCGGTGACTTTATGTCCGCCGCATCCTTCCTCGGGATCTCCGCGCTGGTTTACACCTCCGGTTATGACGGCCTGATTTACTCTATCGGCTTCCTGATCGGCTGGCCGGTGATCCTGTTCCTGATTGCGGAACGTCTGCGCAATCTCGGGCGCTACACCTTTGCGGATGTGGTCTCTTACCGTCTGAAAGCCAGGCCGATTCGTGTGCTGTCTGCCAGTGGCTCGCTGGTGGTGGTGGCGCTGTATCTGATCGCCCAGATGGTCGGAGCCGGTAAACTGATTGAGCTGTTATTCGGACTCAACTATATCGTGGCGGTTGTGCTGGTCGGCATCCTGATGGTGTTTTATGTCCTGTTCGGCGGCATGCTGGCAACGACCTGGGTGCAGATTATCAAGGCGGTTCTGTTACTTGCCGGTGCCAGCTTTATGGCACTGATGGTGATGAAAGCCGTGGATTTCAACTTTAACACC
>DVQE01000068.1:0-12549 GCA_018239585.1 Pyrrhopyge papius papius | reverse complement strand
CTTGTGCTTCAATAAACAACATAACATCACACCTGAATATATCCGAAGAGACAGGCTGAGGAGTGTGAAAGTCTCACGATTTACCAATTATACGTTCCATTATGGAACAGGGGCTGGGCTTATTGCCATACACCGGTCACATATTAAATGTGCTTCAATAAATCCCAATAAATCTAAAGGTAACTCTTTAAGTAAGCGTTGTAACTTTGAACTACCGCGAAAGTTCACTTATTCATCAACAACAGCAAACTTATTCACCGCCACTTTTATGTGTTTATTTTTATGTCCAATTGTCATATTTTTCAGACATTAGTTACAAGTTTATGGTGGAAAGTTTCTACATGCTTCTGTTTTGTTTTGTTATCGACTAACTAGTAGGTAGATATAGTAGCATATATAACGTTAAGGATGCCAATTTTTTAAATCATTATATACTCACTAGATGAATACCTAAAGCTAGTAATTAAAAGAACCACCGGTTCTCAAACAATATTTAAAAGTAACGTAATATCACACCTGTAATCCCCAAACTGGTAGGCAGAGGAGTGTAGTACTGCACTCCCAAGTTTCACCAGTTACATTCACGGCCCACTGTGGAATAGAAGGTGAGCCTATTGTCGTACACTGAGCAAAAAAACAAACTCAGTGCCACAACTAGAAAATCTAATAGTACTTGACTTGGGAATCGAAGCCAGGACCTCTCGATCGGCAATCGCGCTTGCAACCAACGAGACAGTTCGTTTTTTATGATTATTTTTAATTCCACTGATAGAGCTGGAAAATGAATTCATAAATAAGTATAACACGAAGCCATTGAAATATGTATTTGAAATATAACGTACGACCGATCCACATTCAATTAGCTTTTTTTCTGTAATCTTTAAATTAACTGGACGGATTGAGCAACGCAAATGAATTTAAATATTTATATCCGGACGTTAAAATTTATTGACATCAAAATATACTATACCAATGTCAGCGTTTTAAATGTATTTATTTAAATAGCAAAATTGTATTTTTGTTTGCTGTTTGTTCGCGTTATGTTACGTTGTGTTGTTTGTATTTTTCATTTAAATTTTCTTCGTGTAATGGTAAAGTTAATAATGTTAATGGCAAAGTTATTTACACATATGGATACAAAGCTAACTTGACTGCCTCGTTGGCTGTGCTGGTTGCAAGCGGAACTGACAATCGACAGGTCCTGAGTTCGATGCCCAGGTCGAGTACTACTACATTTTTCTAATTTAGATTTTCTAGTAGTGGCTCGGAGTCTGGATTTGTGCACGATATATGGCAATAGGCTCACCACCTACTCCATAATGGGACCTAGAAGTAACTGGTGAAAAGTGGGAGTTAGCAATACACTCCTCAGTCTACATCTTCGGGTATTACAGACGTGATGTTACATTATTGATCTTGAAAAAACAATTAATAATAAGGTAAACAAAGTTTTATTATTTAAAAGAACACAATTTTAAAATATATATAAATTTTGGTATAATAAACTTAAAAATTAATAAAAATATAACATAAAATGTTAAATTACATAAATCAGTAATAGACTAGTGGTTTAGAATTCAGCCTACTACTTCGGGAGTCCTGGGTTCAAATCCTTGCACGAACCTTTTTACAATTGTGTGTTTTGAGATTAAATATCACTTGCTGAAACAGTGAAATAAAACATCGTGAGGATACATGTTATATCCCTGTTGTATATGTCGAAGGAAAGCGTAACAGGTGAGTAGATACGAAAAAAATGATAGAAATAAATAAAAACAATAATTTTATTTTCCCTTAGTAACTATTCCTGCATGTCAAACTTATGATGTTTGTCCCGTCGATACGGCAAACTGTGTTCTTAAATTGAAGAACGTATCTAAATAAAGGTTTCGAATCGACAACATATATCCACATTATTCGGATAAAGGCGTATTTTAGATTTTAAATTTATAATTTTAATGTCAGTAATGAAACTAAGGATAAATAATCGGTTGTCATGACGATAACAGTTCTCCATGACAGCTGGGAAGTTGATATCAAATTCGATGAAATAAGAAAACATATTACTAAGAACGTAAACGTAACTTCACGCCTGTAATCCCCGAAGAGATAGGCAGAGGAGTGTAATACTACATTCCCACGTTTCACCAGTTACTTTTAGGTCCCATTATGAAGTAGGTCGTGAGCCTATTGCCATATATCGGGCACTAATCCAGACTCCGAGCAACTACTAGAAAATCTAAATTAGGAAAATCTAATAGTACCCGACTCGGGAATCGAACCCAGGACCTCTCGATTGGCAGCCGCAGTTGCAACCAATATGACCAACGAGGCAGTCAATAATGTAGATGTAATGTATATAAACAAACTATATCTCTATGTATGATTACATTCGGAACTAAAGAAAATACGTTAAGAGCTAGACTTATGTCGAAGTTTTATGATAACACGACAACCGGAAAAAAGCAGATATTTGACGCATAGGTATTATGTCCCGTAGCTTACCCGATTAAAAACTGTCAACGTTGCTAACCAAAAGACGCATTATTTTAGAAAACAAAAACATGAATGAGTAAATGGGGTCATTATAGTTCAAATGCAAACCTAGTTAAAATGTATTCTTACAGTCCTGTCATGTCTGTACCTATGTGTCTGTTAGCTGGCTGAAAATTTTAAATAGGCTAACCAACTGATGTAAAATCCGTAAATATAAAAACATAAGTGACAAAGTCAATTGCGAATATTATTGTGGATATTATTGTCTTTGTGGATTAAAATGGACATTAATAATGTATCCTATCGCGTTTCCTTATATGATAAGCATAAAATAACATTTCTGAAGGAGCAGGGGTATTCGATCACGGATATTGCCAATGAATTAGGAATTACAGTAAGTACTACATACAGTTTAATTTCCATCTCGCATGGCTTAAAATAATGTTAAATAGTTTTGTCAATGATAACTGTCAATCATAACCTGAGTTATTTGTTTAAAACGTTTAATAAAATTATGTGTTCTACTTATTATTTCATGTAATTATTTTAAGAAATACTTTTTAATTTTAGAGAAAAACCGTACAACTCTGGCTAAAACGATGGGAGGAAGAAGGAAACGTTGCTTGTCGTAAAAGTAAGGGGCGACAACGCAAAACAACTGCTTCCCAGGACAGAGAGCTGGTTAGCAGGGTTCAACATAATGGATTTTTGCGAACCCAGGATTTGTCTCTGTCTTTACACGTATCCACGTGCACAATTCGGCGTCGCTTGTATTCAGGCGGCTTACGACATAGAACTCCAGCTCGAAAACCCATCTTAAACGACCACCATAAACGTTTACGGTTAAAGTTCGCTCAAGATTTTCTAAATTATGACTTCAGTAATGTGATATTTACAGATGAGAAAGTGTTTGTCTCGTCCGCTGACGGGCGCATATCTTTATGGCGGCCGAATAACACAAGATATGCCGAACAAAATATAGTCCCAATAAGAATTAGTGGCCGGATAAGTTTCGGAGTTTGGGGCTGGATTGCAGCTTGTGGCCCCGGAGAATTGGCCGAAATAGACGGGAAAATGAACAGCGTACAATACACCAGCATATTAGAAAGTGTTCTCCTACCAAGTTTGCAAGTATATTTTCCTGATTGTGGGCCCATTCCTTTCGTTCAAGATAATTCCGGGGTCCACAAATCAAGATTAAGCCAAGCATGGTTTCGCCGTCACCATAGAGTGGTCGAATTGTTGCCGTGGCCGCCAAAAAGCCCGGACTTAAATCCAATAGAAAACCTGTGGGGTTTAATGGTCCAACAATGGGACGGCACACAAGTTAAAACCAAAGAGTGCCTCATTAAACACATATATGAAATATGGAACTCTTTTAGAGAAAGTGAAATATGTTCGAATATGTGCACATCAATGCGTGCCCGATTACAGAACGTTATCGATGCTCAGGGTGGTTACACTAGATTTTAAGATTTTAGATTGTTATTTTCCTCCTCCTAATTTCCAAATTTTATAAATAATTTTCAGCATCATCAATCATTTCATTGTTTCACTGTTATACATGGCCTTGACATAGTCTGCCACGCCTACGTACTAGAGAACATTATCGAGATATCTAAAATAGTGTTATCTATATTCTATATACGAGTATATATAAATGAATTGCTGTTCCTTCGTTCCGCTAAAACTCGAAAACGGCTGGACCGATTTGGCTGGTTTTGGTTTTGAATTATTTGTATAAGTGCCGGGAAGGGTGAGTAAATATGAAAGAATGATAGCAATATAGTAAAAACAACAATTTTGTTTTCCCTTCTAAACTATTCCTGCCCGTCAAACTTTTGATGTTCGTCCCGTCGATACGACAAATTTTCCCCTTAAATTAAAGAATGTATTTAAATAAAGCTTTCGAATCGACAACATATATCCACATTATTCGGATAAAGGCATATTTTAGATTTTTAATTTTAATGTCACTAATGAAAATAAGGATAAATAATCGGTTGTCATGACGATAACAGTTCTCCATGACAGCTGGGAAGTTGATATCAAATTCGATTTAATAAGAAATCATATTACTAAGAACGTAAACGTGACTTCACGCCTGTAACCCCCGAAGAGGTAGGCAGAGGAGCGTAGTACTACACCAGTTACTTACAGTCACCAGTTACTTTTAGGTCCCATTATGAAGTAGGCGGTGAGCCTATTGCCATATACCGGGCACAAATCCAGACTCCATGCCAATACTAGAAAATCTAAATTAAAAAATCTAATTGTACTCTATCTGGGAATCGAACCTAGAACCTCTCGATCGGCAGTCGCGCTCGCAACCATTCTACCAACGAGGCTATTTAATAAAATATGAAACTTTTTTGTATTCATTGTATTACGTTTATAAAAGCCTAAATTAAATTAGGCGGTACGAAGTGCGCCGGGTCAGCTAGTATATTATTATTGCATCATACGACCACACCATAGTGGCGTATGTGAATGTCGCTCTATTCTAATGTCAATTTGACTCTGGACATCAGTTACCAAAAATAAAGGTTTATTAGGATATTCAATAAATCTAAGTCATACCGTAAACCTCGTCAAACGTTTTGCCGACTCAGGCGCACGTAGTACCTGGTCTGTATATAAACACTGAACAATTCGATACTAGAGATCATTACCCTCCGAATATTACTAAAACGCTTCATGCGCAGAGCGACTGGGGCATCCTGGTCCCTGCTCAACGTAGATCTACATAGGGATCTCTAATTAGAGACAATAGCCCAGTTCTTGGAAAGCAAACCGTGAGCTACTTCGACAAGGCTGATTCCCACCCAAATAGACATAAGAGATACAGTCTCGTATCCCCGCCGACGAGGTGGGGTAATAGATAACCCTGATCATTACATAACACTAGCAAATAGGCCCCCTCCGGAGGACGCATCATCCACCCAGACACTGTAGAACAACAACGTTTATTACACGCACCGTCCCCGCCGGCGAGTATGAAGAAGTTTCACACGGCATCCGTGCGGACTATGCGTGCGGCACGAATGACCGTCTCAGCCAGTCGCCCCTCGAAAAGCACACACCGTGTGGACCCGTACCTGGGTCCGAGTTTTACAGAAGGCGCCCACGGACCGGTCGCACAATCCGTTCCCCTCTCTCGTCGGGCGGAGTCGGAGGTTCAGTCCGGTGCTGAACCTCACTCCCACCCCTACCATTCTTCCGTAATTTCAGGCGGATCCACTTTGGCTCATCACAAAATCCGGTTAAGCTGTGAAGGCCATTAGGCCCAACAGCATACTGATAATTAGTAACAAAAGATACTATAGATCATTCTACATTCACCATCACCCAGAGCACTAGCTCTCCAACAAAGGGTCCTTGGTGAAGAGGTCTGTCTGTATATAACGCCTCACCTCCAGTGAGTCTTGTAAACCAGATTGACATAGCTTGTTAAATAAGTTAAAACCAAATAGAGGGTTACCAAATGAAGGTTCCCGTCAGGTATATAAAAGTAGCCATGTATCCTCACGATGATTTCCTTCACTGTTTCAATAAGTGATATTTAATCGCAAAACACATAATTGTAAAAACGTTCGTGCAAAGATTTGAACCCAAGACTCCCAAAGTAGTAGGCTGAATTCTAAGCCACTAGTATATTACTGAGTTATGTAATTAAACATTGTTTATATTTTTATTATTTTTGTTTTTATTTTAAGTTTGCTATACCAGAAATAAACTCGGATGGATGTCATGGTATTGTTTTATTTTAAAATTGTGTTCTTTTAAATAATTCAACCTTGTTTACCTTATTATTAAATGCTTTCTCAAGATCAATAACGTAACATAACGTCACGCCTGTAATCCCTGAAGAGGTAGAGGCAGAGGAGTGTATTGCTAACTACCAGGTTACACCAGTTACGTAAGTAAGGTGTCTCGCTCTTTGTGGGGAACTGTATTCGCCTCTGTAATAAAATACTAAGAGGCGTTATTAATATCTCAGATAAGTTTAAATGTTGAATAAACTAAAAAAAAAGTAACTTCACGCCTATAATCCCTGAAGAGGTAAGCAGAGGAGTGTAATACTACATTTCCACCTTTCACCAGTTACTTTTAGGGCCCATTATGGAGTAGGTGGTGAGAGCCTATTGCCACATATCGGGCACAACTCAAGACTCCGAGCCACTACTAAAAAATCTAAAATAGAAAATCTAAGAGTACCCGAGCCGGGAATCGAAACAAGGACGTCTCGATCGGCATTCGCGCATGCAACCACTCGACCAACGAGGCAGTCGTTGGTCTAAATAGCTAGTATTTTGATTGAATTCAGCAAAGTTCATATATATATTGTAGGCACTTTTAATTTTAAAAACATATTTCATTTATTGTCTGTATTAATTGTCTGAATTCTGTATTAATTGACTACCTCGTTGGTCGAGTGCTGCTGGAACGTTGGTTCGCATTCAGGTCCGCGGTTCAAACCCGGGTTCAATTACAATTGAGTTACTCTAACTAGAATTTCTAGTTAAAATTTTTATAGTCAAGGAGTCTGGATTTGTGACTGGTATACGGTAATAGGCTCACCACCTATTCCTTGATGGGACATTAACTTAACTGGTGTAAGGTAGAAGTGAACTAGATTCCTCTGTCTACCTCTTCGGGAATTACAAGAGTTATGTTATGTTACGTTATTAATTGGTAATTTCATAAGTCAATGCCTAATATCAACATATAACTGGAAACCTGGGCAATAACATACTATTACGTGTTGTTTACAACGATTTGATGAAAGTGGATACATATTTTTGACGCATTAGACGTATACATAGTTTTGAAGCATAGCGTGTGTACATTCTTTTGCAACATATGGTGTTTACATTATTTTGAACACTTTTGGTGTATACATTTCATTGATTGTGACTGTACAACGGCACATAAGGCAAGTACCCGAACGAGAAAAAATTCGTTGCTTGCTCCAGCAACATCGTAACTTTCGAACAAATCAAGTGAGTCACGTGTAGCCTATGCTACCACTAAGACTGCATAAATGCTACCAATACTAAGTACAAAAATCTGACCACGAACTACAAACCAAATTGGGTTCGTCCATCGTGCAAGGGGACGATTCGAACACGCCTGTGCGCAGCTCAACTAGTATGACCAGCAATGTAAGTCCAACGTCCAACGTCACTTGACGATGCGCACAGCCACCTATTCAATCTGAAGCTCAGCAATTTTGTACCCTTGAGAGCATCAAGCAGTTAATTGACAAGAAATAAAAATTCTATTAGGCCAAAGAGAAGAAAACATAGCAAAAATATTAGAAAACAAAACGAAAGACATGTTCAAAGAACTGTGAGAAATCAAGCAATCTGTCTGTTCCGCTAACAATCAATACGAGGATCTAAAAAAATAATTGTCAGAGCAACTAGCGCAGGCCAGATATCTGAAAGAGGAAAATGAACACCTAAAATCATTAGTACAGGACCTCAATAGCCGATTGAGTATCATGGAGCAAAACTAAAGAACGAGCAACCTAGAGATGCAGTGCTTGCCTAAGCAGAAAACCGAAAACTTACCATACTCCATAGAAGTACAAGAATCGCCAAGATTTCAAGTTTTCGAGTCCTTGTATCCGGGATACTTTACTGGCTGGAGTGATAAAATTTAACGAGGAAAATAAAGACAATAAATTGAACACGACCCACATTGTAATAGGAGGCGACGCTAAACCAATTTATGACGTCGAGCACTTGACCCCGGAACTAAAATAAACTCATGCTTTCGCCAGGCTAATAGCCAAAAGATTAAAGTATACATTTGCGTGGGTAAAAAATGGTCGTGTATTCTTAAGGAAGTCTGAAAACACTGAACACATTGTTGTAAGTAATATCGAACAGCTAGAACAACTGGCCTCCGGAAATTATTGCCTTATTTGTCTTAATTCCTGTTAGCAATGTATGGTAATATCTACTAATATTAATATATAGTACCAGAACGTGAAAGGAATCCGCAGTAAAATACGAGAAGTAAAACTTAATATTATATCCAATGATTTCGACATAATAATTTATACAGAAACCTGGCTTTGTGACGGGGTACTTAACGGTGAGTTTATAGATAGTCATTACATGGTATACCGGAAAGATAGGGAGAAAAGCGACCCATATAAAATAAAAAAGGGCGGGGGAGTCATGATCGCAACTAACAGCGAAGACCTATCGGTAATCATCGACACACTAACACATGGCAAACCTAACCACATTTCTGTCTGTGCCGCGTACTTACCACCGCCGCTCAAAAGTGACACATTGAATGGGTTTTTAATTAATACATCCAAAGTAATTGCCGTGAACGAAAATGTGGTATTAGTAGTAGGGGACTTCAATTTGAGTACATTAATATTGGTCAAAACTACCAGGAACAAACCACTTGCACCCAGCAAGCAGCAGCGGCCTAGATGCCAACCTTGTAGACTTCATTGAATAACACGACTTGAAACAATACAATTCTATCGGTAACACCAACGAAAGACAAGTCGACCTGGCTCTGTCAAACTCCACTCAAGTGTCAGTAAACAAACATAGCAAACCCATTAGCACAGTGGACATTCATCATCCGCCTGTAAATGTTGAAATGAAACTTAGCAAGGCAACCAATTTAATTGAAAAACTCGAAGATTACGACAATTACGACTAGGCTGATTACAACGCTATAAATGTATCTTGGTTATACGTACTTCAAAACTCTGTCTGTCACTCTGTCTGACTGTCAGATCGCATCGTTACCGTTGCGATCCTTCGGAGACACGCCGAACATATCAGTTTCCATAGCGCGCTGCGCGGCCTTGAATTGGTAGGACTACATAAGGTAGGACTTTTACTCATATCCTTATTTCCTCCTCTTCATTATCCATAAATCGTTTGAATATAGGCAGTATGTGTGTCCTTTTACGGTAACTATAGCAGATTCAGTAAAGTGCTTAATCTCAACGACTATTGTACATTTCGGCGGGGCTCTAAATTATGAGTCTAGTTTTGCTCTGCTCCACGTGAATCTTAGTATTATTAAAAGAACAGGAGAGGTAATATAACAAGTCTACTCCGTAAAAACATAACGTAACCTAACATCACGCCTGTAATCCCCTAAGAGGTAAACAGAGAAGTGTAGTATAACACTCCCACTTTTCACCAGTGATGATTTAGATCCCAACAGAGAGTAGGTGGTGAGCCTATTGCCATATATCGGGCACTAATCCAGACTCCGAGCCAATACAAAAAAAAATTAGAAAAATCTAATAGTGTTCGACTAGCGTCGAATCGAACACAGGATCTCTCGATCGGCAGTCGCGCTTGCAACCCACAAGACCAACGAAGCAGTAAAAAAAATTAAAAACAGCTCTCGTAATATCACATTTATTGAATTCATTGTTGATGTGTTACAACAATGAATATATACTTCGATATATTATATTTAAACAATTAAACAGCAATATTATAACAACACAGTACAATGCTAAATTACATTGAAACACAACGACAACTACTTAACTCAAAATATACTTATACGTCAAACGAATTACGATTTTTAATATCCTAATTATGTGCCTAATCGTTGTATGTGTGCTGGGGTATTAATATGATTTTGTTTTTGGATACCGACTATGTTGAGGTATGTTCTATATATACGACAGATGATATTCAATACATGAGGTGTCAAGCACACTTGCACTTATCGATATTCGACTGTTTGCACTATGACACCTAATTATAAACATTTTTTATGGGAACTTGTGAAACCGTTTGACTCGTAATATTATTAAGTTTTAATTCATAGCTTAAAACAAGTAAATAAAACTAACATGTTATATTAAAAGCTCTTCCCAAAAATATAAGAATAATACAAGCGGACTTCGAATACAATACGATTTTTTTTTAATTTGTTCTAAATGATGAAAATGAAATTACATTCACAATTTGTGTTTATTGTTAGAGCGTCCTAAAGCACGATTATTCATACAAACGCAGTTATTGATAATTGGTACCGCTGACAAAACCGCATTGCATTAAATACTCTGAAATAGCATACGGAAAACATAACATGATTTATGTATTACCTAACGTCAGCACCAGATTATTTTTAAAACCTTTGAATCCACATAAATCAAAGCTAAAATTCATATTGGAAACGTTACAAATCTGATGAAAGACTTTCAATGAAGTTTCCTAAGCTATTATGAATTGTAATATTATGAAATAAACGTGATAGAGGGCGTTTTAAGGACACAGAAGAAACTATCCTCTTCCGAAGACAAATACGTTATAATTACCTATTTTAATTCTACTTCTTAGGCAAATTGAGGAGGGTAAGAAAATATATGATTTAATGTTTATTCTTCGTATGAAGATGACGTCATTAAACGTAACTTAACGCCAGTAATCCCCGAAGAGGTAGACAGAGGAGTGTAGTGCAGTCCCACATTACACCATTTGCGTTTACACCCCATTATAGAATAGGTGGTGAGTCTAGTGCCATACACCGGGCACAAATCCAGACTCCGAAGCACTACTAGAAAACACTTTAGAATTTAGATTTCCTAGTAGTGGCTCAGAGCCTAGATTTGTGCCCGATATATGGCAATAGGCTCACCACCTACTCCATTATGGTACTTAAACGTAACTGGTGAGACGTGGGAGTCTAGTACTACACTCCTCTGCCTACCTCTTCGGAGATTACAGGCGTGATGATACGTTACTAGAAAATCTAAGATAGAAAAATCCAATAGTACCCGACCCGGGATTTGAAGCGAGAACCTCTCGATCGGCAGTCGGGCTTGCAACCAACACGACCAACGAGACAGTCGTGACGTCATTAAAGATATAACAAAATGTGTGAATATAGATTGAATATAATAATTATCTAACCCTAATCTATGAAAGTAAATGACTTAGATTCATATACTTTTATTATAATCGATAAAATTTCTTATAAATACATGTAAAAAAATAATATTAAGCATATAAAAAACCATTTCTGTAATTTCTCGTAATTACGCTTACTTACATAATATGAATAATTATAATGGTGAAAGAATGGTAACGAAACTATAATGCATCTTTATTTTTCCCGCTATTAATAATAATAAATGGTGAGTCAAAATTTATCCAAAATAGATAAAATAATTACATAAATCCTACTTTCCATTTCTCTGTCCTTCACAAAAATATCACATCAATTATAATCTTTTGCAACTTTATTAATCATAAATGCATAATATTAATATGGCTAAACGAACATGCACATAAAACAGAAGTATGATGAAATACAACAAACTTAACGCTTGGTGAAAGTGACTAAGTAATATACTCATATCTCATATATATTCGATTTAAGAACATATATACATATATGGTACTGTTACGAGAACTTTAACATAGAATGAGAAGCAATTTTAGAGATAGAGTAGAGATAGATAGATAGAGTAGCCCATGGATGAGTGAGTCGCGAAAAACTGTTCGTAATCTACTTGACTAGACCATTGGGTACGTTGATGTTGTTGTAATTATTGGAATCGTTGTTAGATTTCTTCTCCACTTCGATGGTCGTATAACTGGGGTTCGTGATGGCTGTGTTTGGTTCTTTTTTCAAATTCTCCGGCTTCGTTTCGAACACCTCGCCCGCATCCTCGGAGATGCGCGGGCACATCTTGAGGTAGGGCGAATTGCCTTCGTGATCGGACTTTGAGCCGCTTCTGCCCGGTATATTCGTGAGCATCGTAGTCTCGGAGGCTCGGAGGCTCGCCAAACTCATCTGTAGGTAGCCTTCACCGTCTGAAAACGCAAAGTACACTTAACCCTTGAAGTAACTTCGTATACTATACTCAATTTTAAAATATTCGTACAATATCAAGACACTATTGTTACTAGTACACTATTATTATATTCAATTACTGTGATTAAACAATTTAATAGTGAACTAACTGCCTCGGTGGTCGAGTGGTTGCAAGCGCGACCGCCGATCGAGAGGTCCTGGGTTCGATTCCCGGGTCGAGTACTA
>DVQE01000067.1:0-12783 GCA_018239585.1 Pyrrhopyge papius papius | reverse complement strand
TGACTCCGGTTCAATATCGAAATCAGGCCTTACAAACTACTTAACTAAAAGTGTCCAACTTTATGGGGTCACTTCATCAGAGCCGGTTTTTTGTTATGTGCGGGCCAGTGCCTGCAATATTGCGGGTGACTGTGTCCAGAGCAGGGAGCCGCCTTCTTCCGCAAACAGATGATGTTCCGCGCGGGGAAAGCGTCCGGCCAGGATTTTACCGCCATCCGGGGAATGCACCGTACTGGTGTCCTTCTCCCCGTACCACAGTGACACCGGACAGGTGATTTGCTCTGGTGTAAACCCCCATTCCTGCATGGTAATCAGCAGATCCTGTGTATAGCCTTCATTTCCCTGAGAAAATGCCTCAGCCATACACTGCCGGTAAACCGGTAAAAAATCTGCTGCCTGATAAACCGCCAGGTCTGTTTCCCCGCTGTAATTCAGAATGAAATTCATCAGCCACTCTGCAGTGATATTTTCCCGCACCCATGCACTAAATCCGTCAGGCTGAGTCCGGGCGTTATTTTGCATATCAATGACATCCGCAGATAACAGCGCCCGCGTAGGCGGGTAATCGAACTGATCCTGTCCCGAAATCAGTGCCAGAGCGGAAATGTCCGTATAATACGCCAGCGCCATGGCATAAACCGCGCCCTGAGAGAATCCCGCCACCCGGAACTGTGCGTAACCCAGTGACTGCATCAGAAAAGTGACATCTGCGGCAAAGGATTTCAGGGATTTTCCGGCATCGGGAGAAGAATCTCCAAGCCCGGGGCGATCCGGGGTGATCAGCCGGATATTATGGTCTGCCAGATACGAAATGCCGAATCCGGCAGAGCCGCTCATACCTGCACCGGTGCAGAATACAACCGGAATACCGGTTTCCGGGCCGGCATCATACCAGCTGAAGTGGCGGCCATCGGGTAAGGTAGTGATGTTTTTGTGTTGGTTTTTAACATTCATGGTGATTACCGGAAAATATGCCGGAAGGCATAAAAAGAAGAGGGCGTTTTCTGATAAGTAACCGACATAACGTAAATACACGGATTATTTATTCAGTCTGGTGTCATCGGCAACAGAGACGAGAGTCCGGTTGCGTTTCACGATGAGTTCGCAGCGGTGCCTGCGACAGATAGCCTGCATACTATTTAACAAATGCTTATATTACAAGATAATAAAATCATTTTCGGATAAAAGGATAATTTAATTAATGATATCAGTGATTAAAAAAAATACGGTTTTGTGACCGGCTCCAAAGAATCAGACTTAATATGCGGTGAGGGGATTCCGCTATGTTGGCAAAATGTTTCCGAAATATTATGCTGATGCTAATGTGAAATAAATAACAAGGCAGCAACATGAACATTGTCATCCTGGGAAGTGGTGTTATCGGTGTCACAACAGCCTGGTATCTCGCGCAGAAAGGGCACAATGTGACTGTTATCGACAGGCAGCCTGCGGCGGCGGAAGAAACCAGCTTCGGTAATGCCGGGCAAATCTCTCCCGGTTATGCCACGCCGTGGGGCGCACCGGGTATTCCGCTGAAAGCGGTGAAATGGATGTTTGAAAAACATGCACCGCTGGCTATCAGGCCGGACGGTTCACTGTTCCAGCTGCGCTGGATGTGGCAGATGCTGCGTAATTGCGGTGCTGATTATTATGTTATGAATAAAAGCCGCATGGTGCGGATTGCGGAATACAGCCGCGACTGCATGAAAGCATTACGCGCCGAAACCGGAATACAGTATGAAGGGCGTCAGGGCGGTACACTGCAACTGTTCCGCACACAAAAACAGCTGGATAACGCCGCCAATGACATTGCGGTTCTGAAGCAGGAAGGCGTGGCGTACCGCCTGCTGAGTGCCCGTGAACTGCACGAGGCAGAACCGGCGCTGGCCCATGCGGAACATAAACTGGCGGGCGGACTGCAACTGCCGAATGATGAAACCGGGGATTGTAATCTCTTTACCAAACGGCTGGCGGCAATGGCACAGCAGGCCGGCGTGAAATTTCGTTTCGGTGTCAATATTCACCGTCTGCAATTCAGCGGTGATCGCGTCAGCGGGGTGATCTGTGATGAGGAAGTGATCACCGGTGATCAGTATGTGGTGGCGCTGGGTTCATACTCCACGAAATTACTGCACGGTCATGTCGCCATCCCGGTGTATCCGCTGAAAGGTTATTCTCTGACCATGCCGATTATTGACGAAAGCCGTGCTCCTGCATCCACCGTACTGGATGAAACGTATAAAATTGCGGTGACCCGTTTTGACCAGCGCATTCGTGTCGGCGGTATGGCGGAAGTGGTCGGTTTTAATCTGGATATTGTCAGACGGCGCTGCGAAACACTGAAAATGGTGGTGCAGGATCTTTACGGCGGCGGAGGGGATATCAGCAAAGCCACGTTCTGGACCGGTCTGCGCCCGATGACACCGGACGGCACTCCGATTGTGGGGCCGACGGAATACAGTAACCTGTTCCTCAATACCGGTCACGGCACCCTCGGATGGACAATGGCCTGCGGCAGCGGGCAGTTGCTTGCCGATATTATGTCCGGTGACAAACCGGCTATCCGTGCGGATGATCTTGCCGTTTCACGTTATCTGAACGGATTTAAAACCCGGCGGGTGATCCCGCAGCAGTTGCATACCGCATAACGAACAAAATAAGGAGTGGTGATTTTATGCCTCGTCCGATACAGGCTGTGATTGACAGTGAGGCTGTCCGCTATAATCTGGCCCGGGTAAAAGAGCGGGTCAGCCCGTCCCGGGTGTGGGCAGTGGTAAAAGCGGATGCATACGGACATGGCATTGAGCGGGTTTTTCCGGCACTGGCGCAGGCGGAGGGCATTGCGCTGCTGGATTTCAGTGAGGCGGCGAAAGTCCGCGAACTGGGCTGGCAGAAACCGCTTCTGTTACTGGAAGGATTTTTTCAGCCGCAGGATCTGTCTCTGATTGACCACTTACAATTATCAACATCCGTACACAGCGAGTGGCAGATTAAAGCGATAGAGGAAGCATCATTTATTCATCCGCTGAATGTATATCTGAAACTGAACAGCGGCATGAACCGATTGGGTTTTTCACCGGCGGCGTACCTGAATGCACTCCAGCACCTGACAGTATTACCGCAGGTCGGCACTATCACACTGATGAGCCATTTTGCGGATGCGGATTTAACCGCCGGTATTCATAAACAGATGTTCCGTATTGCCCTGTTCAGCTCTCTGAACTTACCACAATGTCTGGCGAATTCCGCCGCAGCCATGTGGGAGCCGGACACCCGTGCGGATGAGGTGCGCTGCGGTATCATCCTTTATGGTGTATCACCGAGCGGTAACAGTGCGGATATTGCAGAATTCGGCCTGAAACCGGCGATGACACTGCGCAGTGAAATTATTGCTGTTCATGATATTGACGCCGGTGAAACCGTGGGTTACGGCAGCCGTTTTACCGCTGCGGAACCAATGCGGATTGCCACCATTGCCTGTGGTTATGCCGATGGTTACCCGCGCCATGCACCGGACGGCACACCGGTCTGGATTGCCGGTCAGCGCTGTCCGCTGGCGGGGCGGATCTCCATGGATATGCTGACAGTTGATATCACCCGCTGTCCGCAGGCGGATATCGGTACACCGGTTGAATTATGGGGTGCGAATCTTCCGGTGGATGATGTCGCGCAATATGCCGGGACTATCGGCTACGAGCTGCTGACGGCACTGGCACGGCGGGTACCGGTGACTACCGCCGGGTAATTATACGTTTTTCCGGCTGTTTTTATGATCCTGATAAATACCCGGCCACTCTGCGCGCAGTAAACTGTGGCAGTTGAAATCAGGCAGGAGTGCGGTATGCAGGCGGGTGTGGAAATCCGGGTGAAAGGAAAAGTTCAGGGAGTCGGGTTTCGTCCGGCTGTCTGGCAGATAGCCCATCAGATGGGATTGTGCGGGGATGTCAGCAATGACAGTGAAGGGGTACTGATCCACCTGCCGGCAGAGGCGGATATCGCCGGTTTTATCAGGCGGTTACAGGCTCAGTGCCCGCCGCTGGCAAGAATCGACCATATCGGGCAGCAGCATTATACCTTTGAACAGTGTCCGGCGGCCTTTACCATCACCGCCAGCGGACAGGGGGAAATGGATACTGAGATCATCCCGGATGCCGCAACCTGTGATGTTTGTCTGAGTGAGTTGTTTGACCCCGGCAACCGCCGTTACCGTTATCCTTTTATTAACTGCACACACTGCGGACCCCGTTTCACTATTATCAGAGGAATGCCGTATGATCGCCCGAACACCGCGATGTCGGTGTTTCCGTTTTGTCCGGTGTGTCAGCATGAATACCGCGACCCGGCAGATCGCCGCTTTCACGCGCAACCTAATGCCTGTCCGGATTGCGGGCCGCATATCTGGCTGACGGATCCGCAGCAGCAGATTACCGCCCGTTTTGATGATGCTCTGTCAGCCGCAGTCCGCTTACTGAAAGACAGAAAAATTTTGGCAATGCAGGGACTGGGTGGTTTTCATCTGGTGGCGGATGCACAAAACAGTGACGTTGTGGCTCTGCTGAGAGCCCGTAAACACCGGCCTGCCAAGCCATTTGCGGTGATGATACCGTCCGTTGACTGGCTGGCGGAATGTACCGGACAGGCGCCGGATCCCGGCCTGATAACACTGCTGAAAAGTCCGGCTGCACCGATTGTGCTGACAGATGAACCGGGGATGATTGCTGCTTTATCGCCGTTGGTCGCACCGGGATTGTGTGAAACCGGTATTATGCTGCCGTCTAACCCGTTACAGCACCTGTTACTGCATGATATTCAGCGCCCGCTGATTATGACCTCCGGGAATGCATCGGGTCATACCCCGGCGTTGGATCACGCAGCGGCATTTGAGCAGCTTAGTACCATTGCCGATGCTTTTCTTATGCATAACCGCGAAATTATTCAGCGGGCGGATGATTCTCTTGTCCGTTATCAGTCCGGTAATGTTCAGGTGCTGCGGCGCGCGCGTGGTTATGTGCCGGATGCCATTGATGTCAGTGCGGTGCTAGGCAAAAATCCGCCTGCGGTTCTGGCGCTGGGCGGTGACCTGAAAAACACCTTCTGTCTGCTGCATCATCAGCAGCTGATTACCGGGCCGCATCTCGGGGATTTGACCGATCTCTCCGTGCAGGGGCAGCTTGAGGCCTCGCTGAAACTGTTTGAACAGATTTATCAGATGAAACCACAGGTTGTCGCCGGGGATGCGCATCCGGGCTATATCAGCCATCAGACAGGTATGGCACTGGCGCAGGCACATGAGGTGCCGTTTATTCCGGTTTACCATCATCATGCTCATATTGCAGCCTGTCTGGCAGAACACGGCTGGCGTCAGGAAGATGGTGAAGTGGTGGGGATAGCGCTCGACGGCCTCGGATACGGTGCGGATAACACATTATGGGGCGGTGAAATCCTGGCGGGTGACTACCGGCAGATGACCCGCACCGGCGGGTTACCGGCGGTGAGTCTGCCCGGTGGTGATAAAGCCGCTGTTCAGCCGTGGCGTAACCTGCTGGCACATCTGCATCATGCCGGTTTGTGGCCGTCTTCGCCACTGGCAGCACGGCTTGCCGGGAAGAATGTATCATTGCTGATTAAAGCCATTGAGCAGGGCATCAATGCCCCGAAAGCGTCATCCTGCGGGCGTTTGTTTGATGCGGTGGCCTGTGCGCTGGGATTAACCGCTGATCAGATAAGCTGGGAAGGGGAAGCAGCCTGTGCGCTGGAAAACTGCGCGTTACAGTGTCACAATCAGAATGAACTTATCACCGGTGAAACACTGCCGCTGACGGCGGATAATACCATTGATTTATGCCCGCTCTGGCAGATGCTGGCGGATGATACACTGACAATACCGGAAAGAGCATTCCGTTTTCATGTGCTGCTGGCAAATACGGTGGCAGGAATGGCGGATAAAACCGCTGCACGGAGGAATACGGATACGATTGTGCTTTCCGGCGGGGTATTTAATAACAGGCTGCTGCGCCGTTTCATTAAGGACAAATTAAGCCATCGGCAGGTGCCGGAACCCCGTCAGCTGCCGTGCGGTGATGGCGGAATTGCCGCAGGACAGGCACTTATCGCCGCAGTAACATTACTTAACGGAAACCGGCGGCACGATTTAGCACAGTAAATATTTGTAATTTTTATCATTGCTGAATTATCATTCACCGTAATATATGCGATCCGCAAACGTTGATTGCGGTAATTTGTACATGAATTTAACTCAGGAAATGATAATGCATAAGAAATTAACCGGCCTGCTCAGCCTCAGTATGTTAACTGTCATGTCAGCCTCTGCATTTGCCGATGACGGAAAATGGTCTGTCGGTGCATCCGTACTCTATCAGGATCAGGCATACCGCGGCACAAAAACGTCTGATAAGTTTATGCCGGTTCCGATGGTTAACTATGATGGTAAGAACTTTTATTTTCATACCTTAGCGACCGGTTATTATCTGTGGAATGATAAAAAAGATCAGCTGTCCGTTGATCTGTTCTACTATCCGCAGGCATACCGTGCCAAAGATAATAAAGATTCCCGTATGCGTAAACTCGATAACCGCCGTGATACCGCTATGGCCGGGCTGAGCTACCGTCACCATGAAGAGTGGGGAACACTGCGTACCAACTTCTCCGGCGATATTCTGGGTAAAAGTGACGGTATGCGTTTTGATGCCGCTTACCTTTACGGATTTGAGGGCGACAAATGGTCTGTCCAGCCGGGTGTGGGTGTGATCTGGTCCAGCGAAAAACAAAACCGTTATGAATACGGGATCACTGATGCGGAATCCCGCCGCAGCGGTCTGGATGAATACCGTCCGGGCAGCAGCTGGACACCGTATGTCGAGCTGACCGGGCACTATCAGTTTGATGAAAACTGGTCCGCCTTCGCCATGGGCCGTATCGACCTGTTACCGTCTGAGGCCAAAGACAGTCCGATGGTGGATAAAAAATACACGTCCATCCTGTGGACGGGTGTGACTTATACTTTCTGATCATTCAGAGGGATAACAGAACTGCACCTGACCTGTGTCCGGTGCATTTTTTTTATGGCTGTTAACCATGCCGGAGGTCTTCTGTGATCAGTGTGTTGCGTCATTGTCTGCTGTTGCTCTGTTTCTTTGCCTCCGCGGTGTACGCGTGGCAGCCGCAGCAGGGCGATATTATTTTCCATACCTCGCGCTCCTCTCAGAGCCTCGCCATTCAAAAAGCGACCGGGTCGGTTTACAGCCATATGGGGATTATTCTGCTGCGTGACGATAAGCCGTATGTATACGAGGCGGCAAAAACCGTCCGCTTTACACCACTGAAACAGTGGATTGCACGCGGCACCGGTAATCATTACGTAGTGAAACGCCTGAAAAAGCCGCTGAGTACCTCACAGCAGCAGGCGTTATACCGTGAGGCGATGCGGTATCAATCCCGGCCTTATGATCTGACATTTTCATGGGATGATGAGCGGATATATTGTTCTGAACTGGTCTGGAAAATTTATAAAAATGCCCTGAATACAGAAATCGGGCAGTTACAGACGTTGCGGGAGTTTGATTTATCCTCACCGGAAGTTCAGGCGAAAATGAAGGAGCGATACGGAAAGAACATCCCGCTGAATGAAACGGTGATTTCGCCGGTAGCCATGTTCGATTCACCGCTGCTGACAACGGTATATGAAAGCCGGTAATTCCTTACCGGCCTCATAAGCGTCTGAGCAGTTCGTCAGCCGATTTTCGGGTTCAGACGGATACGGACAGAGAGATGGGACGGTTTATCGCCCTGTGGTGCCATAGGGCGGTTTATACGTGCGCTTTCGGCACACACCATGGTTTTATAGCCATCATCGGGCATATCTGCCATTGATGCGGATAATGCCGCTCCCGGGTTCCAGCAGACCACATCACTGTGATGAAAATGCACCACTTCAATATGGCGTTTTAATTTCTTATCGTGAATATAGGTGGCTTGTTCCGGTTCAGTATAGATGCGATCAGTACGGCCATTGAACACCAGCTTTGTCTCTTCCGTATACTCTTCACGCTGTGACAGATTGTCCAGCAGATGCTGCCCCAGCCCGCTGATACTGACCTGTGCTATATCACCGACAGTAAAATAGGTATGCAGCGCAGCAGTTGCCTGATACTGCCCGTAAGCTTCCAGCTCAACCTCACAGGTTTCTCCCAGACGGATGCGGGCAATCAGTGTGAATTCGTGCGGCCACAATTTGCGGGTTTCCGCACTGTCACGCAGCGTGAAGGTGAGAAATACACCCTCTTCATTTTCATTATGGGCGGTGAATTCCCACTGCATAATACGGGCAAAACCGTGAGAAGGCGCCTGTACCGGGCCGAACCACGGCCAGCAGATCGGGATCCCGCCGCGGATGGCTACACCCGGGGTAAATGCACTGTTCTCACTGAGCCACAATCCCGGTTGTTCTGAACCGGCAGGTTGCCATGCCAGTACCTGTGCTCCCTGAAAACTGACCGCAGCACGGACTTTCGGATGGTCGATCACAATAACCGGCAAATCACCCATCTGACGCTGGGACAGTGAAGGGGTGATCGGACTGGTAACCGGTAACGCAAGAAGGCGGTCAATCATAATTTACCCTTTTGTAATAAAAACAGGACATTTGATCTCTACTTTACGACTGTTTACCCCAAAACAAAAGAGCCGCAAAAGCGGCTCTTTGTGAGGATAACGGAGTGCAGACTTATTTGGAGATGTGTGCAATCAGATCCAGAACTTTATGAGAATAACCGGTTTCGTTGTCATACCAGGAAACCAGTTTCACAAAGTTATCGTTCAGTGCGATACCGGCTTTGGCATCGAACACAGAAGTCAGTACTTCGCCGTTGAAGTCAGTGGAAACCACGTCATCTTCGGTGTAACCCATCACGCCTTTCAGCTCACCTGCTGCTGCCGCTTTGATAGCTTCACAGATTTCAGCGTAAGTTGCTGCTTTTTCCAGACGGACAGTCAGGTCAACAACAGAGACGTTAGGAGTAGGAACACGGAAAGACATACCGGTCAGTTTACCGTTCAGTGCAGGGATAACTTTGCCCACTGCTTTTGCTGCGCCGGTAGAAGACGGGATGATGTTCTGGGATGCACCGCGGCCGCCGCGCCAGTCTTTGTGTGAAGGACCGTCAACAGTTTTCTGGGTGGCAGTGGTGGCGTGAACAGTGGTCATCAGACCTTCAACGATACCGAATTTGTCGTTGATGACTTTTGCCAGTGGTGCCAGGCAGTTAGTGGTACAGGATGCGTTAGAGACGATTTCCTGGCCCGCGTAATCTTTATGGTTAACGCCCATAACAAACATCGGGGTCGCATCTTTGGAAGGACCGGTCAGAACAACTTTCTTCGCGCCTGCCCGGATGTGTTTACGTGCAGTTTCGTCAGTCAGGAACAGACCGGTTGCTTCAGCAACAACATCAACACCGGCTTCGTTCCACTTCAGGTTTGCAGGGTCACGCTCGGCGGTAACGCGGATAGTTTTACCATTAACAACCAGATGGCCATCTTTCACTTCAACGGTACCGTTAAAACGCCCGTGAGTTGAGTCGTACTTCAGCATGTATGCCATGTAATCTGCATCGAGCAGGTCGTTGATTGCAACGATTTCGATATCTGAACGCTCTTGTGCAGCACGGAATACGATACGGCCGATACGACCAAAACCATTAATACCTACTTTGATAGTCATAGTATTACCACCAGCTATTTGTTAGTGAATTAAAGTTGCTACTAAAGTTACCAAAACCTTGCCAGCCGTCAAGCGGAATCGTGTCAATTAATGTCATTTAACATTTAATCTGCTCAACAAATCGCCACTTTCAGTAAATTTGTCGCCGCTATTATCGGGACTTACCGGAATAAAGACAGCGTGTATGGGGCATAAATGTGAAACATGTCACAAATAAGTAGTGTCAATGCTGACATGACAAGTTTAGAATAACATCCGGTCATTTGATGTTAATTTTTTGTTGTTCTTTAGTCTGACTGACCCTGCACAATAATGATAAGGATTCAGCTATGTCCGGGACTGATAAAAAGCGGGATACACCTGCTGAGCTGACAGAGATTCAGCACTATGTCACACAGGAAGCGGGAACTGAGCACCCGTTTACCGGCCGCCTGCTCTATAATGAGAAGCAGGGGCTATATCGTTGTATTTGTTGTGGTTCTCCGCTTTTTTATTCGGATACCAAATTTGATGCCGGCTGCGGATGGCCGAGTTTTTATGAACCGGTCAGCAAAAGTGCGATCCGGTATATTGACGATACCTCTCATGGCATGCATCGTATTGAGACCCGTTGCGGCCATTGTGACGCGCATCTGGGGCATGTTTTTCCTGACGGGCCAGCGCCGACAGGGCAGCGTTATTGCATTAACTCAGCATCACTGAGTTTTGAAGATGAAAAAACAAAAGCAATAACAAGCGGTTAGTTTGGTTATGTTGAAATTTAACATTTGTATAACGACAGAAAAAACGATTCAGCTTCTGATGTGATCAAAACGTGAAATCAGAGGCTTTCGGGGAAGGAACTGTATGGAAATTGATGATTTATTGTCCGCCATGACGCCGGAAGTCTACGGGCGTCTGGTGACCGCCGTCGAACTGGGTAAATGGGCCGATGGTGTACCGCTGACGGAATCCCAGAAAAGCAGCAGTCTGCAGCTGGTGATGTTATGGCAGTCCCGCCATAATGCGGATCCGGCGCATATGACAGTGGGGACTGACGGGGAAATCAGTCTGAAAAGTAAGCAGGAACTGAAAGCGCTGTTTACCGACACTCACCTGGCGACACTGAGACCGCAGGACTGAAGATAAAACGGGACAGTATTGACTGTCCCGTTGTGATTTTTGCTATTCGTTTTCGCCGCAGAACTGAGCGGCAGTCTGCAATACCGCCCCGGCGTTTTCCATCTCCGCAAAGGCGGTGAGGCTGTCATCCGGCTGTAAATTAACGCCCCGGCAGCCGTCTGTGATCACAGTGACGGCAAAACCTTCCGCCAGGGCATCCAGCACCGTAAATTTCACACAGTAGTCGGTGGCGATCCCAAGAACCGCGAGATGCGTGATCTGCCGTTTTGTCAGCAGTGGCAGCAGGGCGGTCGGCTCCCGGTGGTCGTTATCGTAAAATGCGCTGTAACTGTCCACTTCCGGATTTTCACCCTTATAAATAATATGGGTGATGGCCTGTTTGTTGAGCTCCGGGTGAAAATCCGCTCCCGGTGTGTTTTGTACACAATGCACCGGCCACCAGATCTGCGGCAGTCCGTTCAGCTCGCCGTATTCACCAATCACTGTCCCTGAATTAACCGCAAAGCTCAGATGCGCTGCCGGATGCCAGTCCTGACTGGCGATCACCGGAATATGTTGCTGCTGACAACAGGCTATCATCCGGTTTGCTGTGCGGATCACCGCATCACTGTCGCGGACAGCCAGACTGCCGCCCTGACAAAAATCATTCTGGATATCCACCAGAAGTAATGCCGGTTTCATTGCCGACTCCTCAGTTGTCGTTATAGCTCAGTTCTCCGCGCAGATCCTGCTGCATGAGAATACGGATCTCATCGCTGGTGTAATTCTGGCTGAGCAGATAATGCAGCTTGGTCAGTGCCGCCTCGAAGGTCATATCAAAGCCGCTGATCACCCCGGCTTCCGCCAGCGCATGACCGGTGGCATAACCGCCCATATTGACTCGCCCTGAAATACATTGCGTCAGGTTGATCACAATGATACCGCGCTCTGTGGCTTCCCGCAGGGCGGTGAGCAGTTTCGGGTGCTGCGGGGCATTACCCACGCCGTAAGAGCGGATAATCAGCGCTTTGACCGGCTGCTGCAGAATGTTGTTCACCACATCCACCGACAGGCCCGGATATACCGTTACCACCCCGATGGGCTGCGGGGTGATGTTATGCAGGGTGAAAGGTGCAGTGCTCTGCGGCAGCGGGTGCGTATTGAGATTGCGGATATTAATCCCCGCTTCCATCAGCGGCGGGTAATTCGGGGAGGTAAAGGCCGCAAAGCCGTCAGCATGGGCTTTGACAGTGCGGTTGCCCCGGTATAAACGGTTATTGAAGAACAATCCCACTTCATTGACCGGATAATTCGCCGCCAGGTACAGGGCATTCAGCAGGTTGATCTGACCATCGGAGCGCAGTGCTTCAAGCGGAATTTGTGACCCTGTCACAATCACCGGCTTGGTCAGGTTCTCAAACATAAAGGAGAGTGCCGATGCGGTGAATGCCATGGTATCCGTACCGTGCAGGATCACGAAACCATCATAGTGGTCATACTGGGCGCTGATATCATCCGCGATACACTGCCAGTCATCCGGCGTCATATCGGATGAATCAATCAGCGGCTGGTGCTCGGTGATGGTGAAATCCGGCATCTCCGGACGGAAGAACTCCGGCATTTTGGCAACCTGGCGCTGTAGATGGCCGGAAACAGGGATATAGCCCTGTGCCGAATGCTGCATACCGATAGTCCCGCCGGTATAGACCACATAAATGGATTTCTTTTGCATGTTACTGCTCTTAACAATGAGTACAGGGAAGGAAATTATAGGGGCTTCAGAAATAAAAAAAAGCCTGTTCGTCACGAACAGGCTCAGGTCGTTGACAAACCCGCAGGGGTTGGCGACGACCGACAGGGGTTGTGAAAATAAACCAGGAAAATCAATTTATTGATTTTCGGCTGATAACACAAAGCAGGAAAAACCACGTTTTATCCTGCTT
>DVQE01000066.1:0-13084 GCA_018239585.1 Pyrrhopyge papius papius | reverse complement strand
ATAACACGGCTAAAATCAAACATTTAGTAACTAAATTACTACTAATGGCATATTCAGTTTTGTTTTCTTACAATTTTATTGTTTAAAGTTGTTTTTATTACTGTTTAATATGACACTATTTGTTACTGAATTTAGCATTGTGAGTTCATTTACGTGGTTGATGTTACGTAAACGAGAGAGGTTTTAGCCCATTTTGATATTTAAGTTTACTATGCATAAGACTGAATTTTCTACCATTTTTTGTCTTAAAACATGTAGTTCGCATCCTTTTTGAATATATTCTAGTCACCCCTAGGTCGTTGCCATCCGAAATCGAAATAATGCTTATGCCCATATCCACAATTTATATGTACGAGTATAAGAAGTGTAAGAACCTTATTTTGTTACCCAAGTTTCCAAACTCCTTTGTACCTTGTGACATGTTCCCTTTTTGTTTAAGCAAGTTATTTGTACGATAAAATTTATATTTAAGATTAAGTATAAGAAGCATGAAACAAACTAGTTTGGTGTAATTGCAACACTTTTAAATGGATTTGAAAACAATATTTTGAATATTTCTAATAGCTGATTAAACGGCTTACATTACTTTAAATATTAAATAATCGGAATTGCAATAGTACCTACTTATAATTAGAATGATAATAATAATCTTTAGTGCAAATATAAAAGTTGCAATTTCATCAAAAATGAGTTTAAAGTAAGTTGAATAAATATTACGATGTAAAGTTGTAAAAAGGTTTTGAATACAATGGAACAACGATATCAGAACAGCAGTAGAAATGTACAGTTGTATGTAAGGAGCGTGTTTTATACGAATCTTACACATGTTTACACCTCTTTTAAGATATCGTCCTGTACACTTTTAAACGGGCAATAATAAATCTTATGCTCGCTGTGAATAGAAAATCTGAAGAATGCCATATTTCAAAGCTAAGACTTACATTCCATTAAACAATTTTGTGCATTGTTGAGTTCAACAACAAAAATAAACAAAACTTTATTTTCTGTTATTAACACTGAAGGTCAAATATCCTCAGCGACCTGCTTCATTTGCACTAAATAACTGTGACAAAAATGTTTTGCTGGATACAAAACAGGCGAGAAGATAGTTTGCAACAAAATATTTCGTCCAATTTGGATAGCGTCCAAAAGGATTTCCTTCAAAAGATAAAGGTGACAGGAACATGAATACATTACGCCAAAAACTCGAGGATATTAGATTCAGTATTAAGCGTCATTAAGTTTATCGTATGCCATAAACAGATATGAAGGAACGATGCCAACGGGCTTAACACTTTCGGTGCTGCAAACATACCCAACAGAGTTCATTATATGGCACATACCTGCTCCATACAAATAAAAACGACGTTTATAAACGTTCAACACTGCTCACATGTACTAAAACACACAATCTGGAACAACCGTCAGTACACGTCAACGTTAGTAAACGTTCCTCACACGTGTTTTTTTTTTATTACTACGCGGGTAGGTATTCTTCTTTTTCTATGTGAATAACAAGATACAAAACACAGAAAAAAAACAACTGTTCAAGTCAAAAGTATGTCACATATGAATACAATCAAAAGCTAGATCAATCAGTGTATAATCCACAAGTATCAACATGTTTACGTTGGTTTTGGTATCGAAAATATTACTTATCAGCTTTATTCAAGTCGAAAGTTATATGTAACTAATATCTCAGATAGGGCGAATTGCACATAAATCAATTATATAACTAAAATGCACAAAATATTCATAATAAAACTTACTTTCCTCGTGAAATTGCACGTTTCAAAGCGTCAACGGCGATAGGGCCTCCCGCCAGTGACACACAAGGCGACTGAGTATGGCGAATGTTGCACGGGGGGACGTAACTAGAAGTTGTGCATGTGTGCGTGATAGTCCTTCACAAATTGATCAACAGAATTTTGTAGTATGGCGGTAGTGGTCTAGGAAACTTTGGCGATACGGCGCAATGACATAACTACCCAATAACCTTAAGAGCCGCTGGCGCTATTGGACGTAGCGTCAAAAAAATACTTTTTTTTTCTGACGTCGGTGCATGTTGTGCCATATCACATACATTGATTTTGACGTGATAAAACGCTGCACCACCGAAAGTGTTAAATTATTTTTGGAAATAATGGATGAGGCCTTAACCTTGCAGTGGTCGCGTGGACTACATATGTAGTCAACTCATACAAAATCTGTTTTATTTGTAAACGGTAACAGTTAGTTACTTGTGCCCCTAGGTACTTTCAAATCACTAATCACAGAACGCACTCAGTGCAGCTCAAGTGCTGGTAATGCGAAGATGCACTAGTAGTAGCTCCGCAAAGTTCCTGGACTACACTTGTAGTCCGCGCGACCATTTACGTAAGTATTTTTCCAGTTCATATTTTTTTTGTTATTTATTTATTTTATATTAAAATTGGCATAAATAAATTGGCATAATGTTTTGTTATATTATTTTATTGGATATTGATTTAACATTATGTTTTTAGAATAAAAATGAATGATCGAAAAGCTGTACAGATTGAAACGTAGTTGAGAGAAGCTGATACCGACATCGAGGACTGTCAAGCTGAGTCTAGCTCGGACGAGGCAATAAATCAGGTAGAAGAGCAGAATCACGAATCTGAATCAGAGCAGGAGCAAGATATCAGAGGTGAGGGGTCGGTCGAAAGATCTGAAGATGACGAACCACCTCAGCGAAGACCGCGGCGTAGTGATTATTACACCGGAGTTGATGACACATTGTGGTCTAAGACATTGCCTCAAAATAGAGAAAGAACCTGCATATAGTGTTTGTTCCGCCTGTGACTGTGTGTAGGCTGCATCTCACTTTATATTGATGAACAGATAATTCAACTGATGACCAAATATACTTATATGAAAATAAACTATAACAAGAACTACTATGCAAGAGAAAGAGACACTAAAAATACAAATGAATAAAAGTTAAAGATGTCCTTGGTGTCCGGTTACGTACAAATTGTCGCATCAGCTTTATTGCTTCATGTCGCATCGCATTAGTCATATAAGTCAGTTCACCGCGTTACCGCGTCGGCGGAACTCCTTTATATAACAGTTCCCTATTCGGGAGGCAAAATAAAGTCAAAAAACCAAATAACACTTGGTTTCATTTCTTGATGTACGGTGCGGATCGTACATCAATTTGGTCCTTCGAGCAATTCGTATCCTGCGGGACCTCGTGAGTCGGGTAACCTCACCGCGCGGCCCACGTGGGGAATCAGTGCAACGTGCGGAGTTCAGCGGTCACATACATCAGCAGCAGTGATCCTGCAGCTCTCCGCAGCAGTCTACAACAATCACCAGCAGTCCAGCAGTCAACTCGAGCAGATCACCAGCAGTAATCAGAGCCGTAGGCAGCAATAAAAGTAAGATCTTTCCATTTTTCCTTAATATACAAATATGGAGGCTCTATATGCTTCACAAGTTGAAATTTTAGAAGCCATTAAAAGCTTGGAGCGGAATTTCAAAAAAGATAGTAAGGAGCGTAAGAATGCAGATTATTTTCTACGTCGCTTACAAAATTTAGAGTCCTTTTGGACAGATTTTCAATACAATCATGATCGCATTACATCAATAGGGAGTAGAACCCACCCTTACTTTGTCAACGCGGAGTATGATCAGACACTTAAGCTCTACAACTCAATAAAATCTACATTTAACCAGCAGCTTAAAATGTTAAAACAAGGTACGGACGTCGAAACTGGCAACAATGATCAGCCAGGTCGTAGTGGTCAAGAAACTTCAGATGCGAAGCAGGTTCCTGTGAAGTCCCATGGGTCCCTGAGTAGACTGGACGAAATGATGCGCAAACAGTCTACGAACTTTAAGGCCTTTGAAAGAACATTAGAAAGGATAGACATCGACGCGTTGTCAGAGAAATGGGAATTCGATGACGTGTTAAAATCCTTGCACGATAGATGGTCGGTGATTGACAGCCTTCATTGGGATGTTGTGAACGAGATGGACGGTGAAGATATTGTATATGAAAATGAGTTTAACAGATATGAAATGAAATTTTACAAACTTAAAAAGGATATAAATACTAAAATGTGGTCTGAGTGTCATCGGGAACGGGCCACGCCACGTGTGGACGTTCCAATCTTCAGCGGGAGTTATCATAGTTGGGTTTCCTTTAAAGATCTGTTCACTGAGACAATACATAAAAACAGGTCCTTGCATAATTCACAGAAAATGCAGTACTTAAAAAGTAAACTTCGGAACGAGCCTGAAAAATTGATACAGCATTTACATGTAACCGCGGAAAATTATCAAGTAGCTTGGGATATTTTAAATCAACGTTACAATAACATTAGATTGATTTTTAATTCTCACGTCAGTACATTAATGAATTTATCAAGCATACAGACGCAGTCAGCGATAAATATTAAAAGGATCCATGACACAACTAAGGAATGTTTACACGCAATAACCAACCTGGGGGTCGATACATCGAATTGGGATCCGATGATTGTGTATATAATAGCACAAAAATTAGATTCTGAAACGCATAAAGAATATATTGAGTCTTTAAAAGACCCAAGGTCCTTACCGTCACTACAACAATTTTTAGATTTTTTGGAGGCTAAATTTACAGCTCTTGAGGCGTCTAGGAGAAAATCAGATACAATTAAAACTATTCCTCCTCCGCAGCAGCAGCTACGCCAGGTGCAGCCGTTTCCTAATCCTAAAAAACAACTTTATTACAAACCATATAACAACTATCAAAATAGCTCTAACAAAACTTATAATTCAAATCATAAAACTTTCCGTTCTACAATACAACAAAAATGCGTCGTCTGTGGAAAAGATCATGGAATATTCAATTGCAAAACGTTTCTCGAATTTCAACCGGACGTAAAGAGGCAAACTTTAATCAAATTTTCACTGTGCAAAAACTGTCTTTATAAACACGAAGGAAAAGTATGTTTTTCTACAAGAACGTGTCGTGTATGTAAAGAACAACATAACACATTATTACACGAAGCATTCACCGAGGCATCGGATGACACTATTCCTTCTACTTCGTGTAAGCAACCAATATTAACTAAAAATAGCATGAGTGTTTTACAGGAAGATACTCAAGAGGTATTGTTGGCAACAGCGTTGATCAAGGTTCAAGCAGCAGATGGAACTCATAGCATCATGCGTGCGCTGATTGATCAGGGGTCTCAGACCTCGCTCATTACAGAAAACGCTGCTCAAAGATTAGGGTTGCGCAGGAAGCAGTGTAAGGGCATTATTATAGGTGTTGGAGCGCAGGCGAATAATTGCAAAGGAGTAATGAATATTTGTATAAAGTCTATGTACAATGACTTCACAGTAAACGCAGATGTCTTCATTATGAATCATGCCGTAAATAAATTACCAAATAAATCTTTTAACAAGCCAAATTGGTCATATATTGAGAACATACAGTTAGCTGATCCAGAATTTTACCGCAGCCGCTCAGTTGATATATTACTGGGTGCTGACGTGTACCCTTCTATTATCATGAATGGAATTATCAATTCAGAGCAGTCAACACCAATAGCACAGCAGACACGGCTAGGGTGGATTTTATGCGGTAACGTAAAGTCTTATCAATGCAACGTCGTCATGTTGAACATGGAAGATATACACAACTTCTGGTCAATTGAAGATATTGATGATAATAACGAGATATCTGAAGAGGACAATCAGTGTGTAAAATTATTTGAGTCGACTACAACTCGAAATCCTGGCGGCCGGTATGTCGTACGTTTGCCGTTGCATGAGAACGTTGATGAAAAGCTCGGCGATTCGAAACGGAAGGCTATAGCACAGTTTTATCAGATGGAGAGCAAATTTAGAAAACAAGAAAAATTAGCGACCGAATATAAATCGTTTATGAACGAATACATTAATTTAAATCATATGCGCTTAGCGTTAAGTAATCGGATGCCAGGTTACTACATGCCGCACCATTGTGTGCAGCGCGCTGACTCGACAACCACTTCATTGCGTGTTGTTTTCAATGCATCGCAGCCTACTTCTAATGGCTTAAGTTTGAATGACTTAATGTATCGAGGGCCTAATTTACAACAGGACCTTATGTTACTTGTAACTAAGTGGAGACAGTACAAATATGCTATTACAGCCGACATAGAGAAAATGTTTAGGCAGGTTTTAGTTCACGAGGACCATCAAAAATATCAAAAAATTATTTGGCGTGACTCTGAAAATCAAAATTTAGCAAATTATCAACTTGTTACGGTGACATACGGCACAAAGGCTGCACCCTTCTTGGCGATGGCGGTACTCAAAAGGTTGGCAGAAGACGAAGGTCATCTGTATCCGGAAGCAGCCAAGGCCCTAAAAGAGCAATTCTACACTGACGATCTTCTTACCGGAGGCTACAGCATTCAGTCGACCAAACAACTGCAGTCAGATCTTATAGCACTCTTAAAACTTGGGGGGTTCAACCTTCGCAAGTGGTCATCTAACAGCTCAGAATTATTGGAACATGTGAGTGTAGATCAAAGTGGAGATTTCCTCTTTAGGCATAGAGAATCAACTAAAACGTTGGGACTTATATGGAATTCGAGTGATGACGTATTCACATTTAAAAGCACAATAGCTATACAACCGAACAGACATGACATTCTTACAAAAAGAAGTTTATTGGGAGAAATTTCAAAAATATATGACCCACTCGGTTGGTTAGCACCTGCTATTGTTCAATTAAAATTATTATTTCAAACAGTTTGGCTAACAGAACTGAAATGGGATGATGTTATACCTGAAAAAATTAATACAGAATGGAACAAAATGAGATTGGACATAGAAAAAATAAATCAAATTAAAATACCTAGATGGCTTAAATGCGATAAACAAGATTATTTACAGCTACACGGATTCTGTGATGCCTCCAATAAAGCATACGCTTGTGTGATATACGCCAGAACTCAGCAAGATAAGACAGCATCCGTTGTTCTTCTAGCAGCCAAAACTAAACTTGTGCCGGCTGCCAAAACAAAGTCCTCAAATTCAAATGTCTCACTGCCTAGATTAGAACTGTGTGGAGCACACTTATTAGCAAAGTTAATGCAAAAAATGGCTACCAGCCTGTCTGAATACAAAATTGAGATGTATGGTTGGTGTGATTCAACGGCAGTACTCGGGTGGCTTCATGGAGAGCCTACTCGTTGGAAACCATTTGTAGCAAATAGAGTCAGGAAAATTGCGGAAGTCATACCAGCTCAACATTGGCGTCATGTCAAGACACAAGAGAATCCAGCTGATTGTGCTAGTCGTGGTATGAAAGTAGAACAATTACAGCATCATGAATTGTGGTGGAACGGCCCTACATGGTTAAGATTATTCAGCAATGAAAATAATAATATAGTTTATACGACGAACCTAGAATCAAAACGTTTTCAAACAAATATTATACAGAAAGACATTATAAGACAAGACAGACAAGACAAAGATAACATTATTTCTAATTTAATTAACAAATACAGTAGTTTTGTGCGGGTAACACGAGTACTCGCTTGGACAATGCGAGCCGTTACGCGCGGTCATCAAAAGCAACCTTACCTGACGTGTAAAGAAATAGAAATGGCACAAAATAAAATTATTAAATTTGTTCAACAGAGTGAGTTTGAAGAGGATATTCAACATCTTCACAAACAAGGATCAGTAAAATCAAACAGTCGATTATTGTGTTTAAATCCATTTATAGATGACGATGGCTTGTTGAGAGTTGGAGGGAGACTGAAATTATGTAATATTGATTATAATATGAAACATCCTAAAATTGTACCGTATAAGCATGTCGTGACAGATTTATTAATAGATTATGCCCATGAAAAGACATTCCACGGTGGTGCACGGATTACCCATTCGTGGCTTCGTCAGCAGTATTGGATCTTATCGGGAAATCGAGCAGTTAAGAGTCGTTTGCGTTTATGCGTTTTATGTAGGAGACATACACCAAGCAAGCATCAACAGTTAATGGGTAACTTACCTGAATCGAGAATTACCCCTACACGACCTTTTCATCATACTGGTGTCGACTATACAGGTCACGTAGATGTAAAATCAAGCAAAGGTCGCGGTATAAGGACAACAAAGGGCTACATCGCTGTATTTATATGCATGGTGACGAAAGCAGTCCATTTGGAATTAGTGTCGGATCTCACTGCGTCGACATTTCTAGCAGCACTGCGCAGACTAGCAGCTAGGAGAGGTACACCACGTCACATGTATAGTGACAATGCGACTAATTTTGTAAAGGCACACAGAGTTTTAGCTCAGGAGTATTTAGATTTGAGATCTGTGTATACAGACTACTTCTTCGCGGAAATAAGTGAAATGCAAATCAACTGGCATTTTAATGCCCCATCATGGCCCAGTGCAGGCGGACTTTGGGAAAGTGCTGTAAAAAGCCTTAAGCATCACTTGCGTAGAGTATTAGGCGACCAAAAACTCACATACGAAGAATTCCACACGTTATTGTCACAGCTTGAAGCTTGCTTAAATTCCAGGCCATTGTGTGCACTATCAGAAGATCCAGACGATATTAATTATTTAACACCTTCACACTTTTTAGCGAGTGGACCGAATCTAACAATTTTTGAAACGGAAAGGGACGAAAGAACACGTTGGCAGTTAACTCAGAAAATATTTAGTGATATTTGGCGAAGATGGCGTGGAGAGTACCTAGTAAAATTATCACAAAGAAGCAAGTGGCAAACATCTCAACCTGATATTAAACTGCAAGACATTGTTATCATTCACGATGATAACCTGCCACCGGGAAAATGGGCTCTCGGACGAGTGGTCGAGCTTCACCCCGGCGTGGACGGTTACGTACGTGTAGTCAGTCTGAAAACGAAAAACGGAATTTTAAAACGGCCCATTGTCAAACTATCTATTCTACCAGTGAAGCCGCTCGAAGAAGAACCAATAATAAAACCTGAAAAACAAAAAACCGAATCAAGTAACTCAATCAGATCAAAATCTAACCTTACATCAATTTTATTTACAATTTTCACTATTTTAAACTTCTTATCTCTAGCATTCGGATCATGCAACATAACTAGTTTAGACAGAACAAAGGGATTTTATTTCGACAAGGTGGCTAACATGCAAATTATAAGAGACGATTGGAAAGTGATCGTATACTACAACATGGAACCTTATTGGGAAGGCCTCGCAACTCTTCAAAAATACTCGAAGACGCTGTCGGAGTCATGCAATAATGCAAATGCGGACATATTGAACTCCTGTAATGCCATATTAATGCAATTAAAATTAGGGCTCACTGATTTACAGTATTATGATCGCATGTTGCTCAATCAGCAGTTCTCTGTATATGACACGCGGCGCGCGAGACGGGGTCTTATCAATGGTGTAGGTTACATCGCTCATTCACTGTTCGGAGTATTGGACGACGAATTCGCAGAAAAATATAAAAGGGACATTGAACTTGTAAATGATAATCAAAAACATTTGACCCTTTTATGGAAAAATCAAACCTCCGTTATCGAAGCTGAATATAATTTTTTGAAAAGAATACAGGAATCTATGAATAAACAGCATAAAATAATTAATCAGCGAATAAATAATCAAGAAAAGATCAGTAACAGTATAGTAACAGAAATACAGAAATTGGAAACTATGAACGATTTTATATTGACAGCAGTCGTTGCTAGTAATATGTTATCCAAATTAAACGACATTCAGGGATCAATCATAGATATCATAACAAACGTGTACAATGGCAAGTTGAATGTTCATCTACTAACACCGGAACAACTGCAAAAGGAGCTCAACATCATTGCCGGCCAGCTACCCAGGGAACTCTCTCTACCTGTGTCCAACATACAAACAGATTTAAAACACATTTATCATCTTCTGCGAGTCAGAGCGAGAATGACAAAGTCTTACCTTATTTTTGAAGTGAAGATCCCCCTTATCAGCAGAGAAATGTTCGAGATTTACAATGTTATTTCCGTACCTCAACTAGTTGGAAATAATATAGTCAGCAGCATAACGCCAGTGTCAGAAAACCTGGCAATTAATCTTCAGAAGGATATTTATTTACCATCTCCTGATATAAGGTTTTGTTTGACCTCAGAACCATACACATACCTGTGCCCAAGCCAAGGTCCAATTTACCATCTAAAATCAGATCACAATCTTTGTATGAAGCGTCAAGCACAAGGTCAAGACAGCTGCATGAAAGAGATCACACCTTGCAAGGATCTGTGGAGAAAATTAGAAGCACCCAATACCTATTTTTATTTCTGCTGCAATCAGTGCTCCCTACGGATCATATGTAACGAAAAAATATCTGTTAAACATCTATCAGAAGCAGGAATCATCAGCGTGAGTCAAGGATGTATTTTGAAGGGCGACGGCTTTACAATATATTCTCACAAACAATTCACAAATACAGTAACAGTCACACCTGACATCTATGTGCATGAGATAGCACCGATTAATCACATAATAAACGTGTCTGCTTCGAATATTGAATGGGACCCTGAAAACCGTAGCCAACAGGAACAGGCGTACCTTGAAAATATCAGAGCCCAAATAGACCAATTGAAAAATGAAAGTGTACTGGCAGACCGTATATCTTATCACGACGTGCACCAGTATGCAGCGGTTTACATGGTGGTAGCAGCACTTATTATCATCGGAGTGGCGTACGCGTGGCGGCGCGCGCCTGCAGCGGCCAGCGACGGCTCGTCCTCGCAGCAGTGACAGTGGCAGTGCTAGTGGCAGTGCTAGTGTCATAAGTGTACATTATAAAAGCAATAGTGCGCGTTTCGTAAATAAGGCTTCGTCGCCTATTGTTAGAAAATCGTTTATACGAGAGGTGCCAAACACGGACAGAGACTCTTAGAGACATTAACATTTGTTTAACGCAGTATATTATAAGCAATTTATTTTGTCGCAACTTAGTTTTTGAATCATTCATTTGTTATTGTTGTATTAGCATAGGTTCATTCATTCATTGCTTGCAGCTCATGAACATTTATATCTTTATTTCTACCCTGTCTTCTTGAGGGCGGGCGCTATAGGATTTTCATAACTTAGACTTCTCTAGAAGTTTAGTAGTGGCTCGGAGTCTGGATTTGTGCGCGGTGTATAGCAATAGGCTCACCCCTTATTCCATAATGGGACGTAAACGTTATTGATGCAACGTGGGAGTGCCACACCTCTGCCCACTTCTTCGGAGACTATGGGCATGATGTTATGTTTGTATTTGCTACTAAAATACAATGTTTTTCACTCAGCGTAGTTATATCGGGTTGTAATTGGGGCCTCAATGAAACTGTTACTTAAAATGTCATATTACATAGTTATGCTTAAAAAGTCATATTATCCCTGAAGCGTCATATTGCATTTAACAGCCTTTGCTTAGTACCTACACAATTCGCTTTATGTGAATGCGTTTGGAATACATATGATTCATGGTGTTTTATCGCGAATTTCCTTTTTAAATCGATTCCCATGACTTTGGCCTTCTGTAATCGAGCGAACAATACACAGGCGATGACCACGGCATTGTTCTCGCTTCTGTGACCTTCAAATTGCAGTTCGTCAGTAGTTCATCTGTATACAAATCATCACATATTTACATACGAAAGCTTGTTATTTTTATTTATCGATATTGAATTAAAATAGAAATTTGAAAATTTGTATTAAATAGATTAAAATGTTTTCATTTTTAATTAAAAGTTTTTCGTTTATATTTATGTGTTTACATTTTTAAGATAATTACCCTTACGTAGGTAATTCATTTTCGAGGTTTATCGATATTAAATTAAAATTTAAATATGAAATTTAACATTTAATAAATTAATATAAAATATATTCACTTTTAATTAACGGCTTTTTGTTTATATTTGTTATATTTGTTTATATTTTACGTGTTTGCATTTTTAGAAAATTACACTTATGTAACTCGTTGTCGATGTTCACCATTATATGTGCTATGTTTCGAGTGTCAAATTGTATATTACTGAATATTGAAATATGCTTGTTCACAGTGTCTCAACGTGCTGGTGGCGGCTGGAGCGGGGGGCGCTGATAACAAGCAAGTGGCTACCTACAAAGCTGTACACAGCTGCTCCTGCCCTCCGGGAGACATTCGAGTAAGTATGGATCAGAACCCTTACTATTCAACGGTTCCAAGGCACAGGAATGACCATTTAATCAAACTCTTTTATGACTTCATTTCTGAACGGGTGTCTCCCTTCCGAATGTGGACGATCTTGGATGATGTTGGGGAATCGTAGTAGTTACTTAGAAATCGTTATATGAAAAGTTGTGGAACTATTACACACAAGCCAGTGATGTTTCTTCGGGATTAATAAAGTTTATTTTATATGGGTTTGGGCATTGAAATTCCGGTAGTAATAATAAAAGTTGTTAGGCCGGCCACAAAGCCAAACTTCGAGCGCCTACTAGAAGATCTAAGTAAAATCCAATAATACCCGATCTGGGATTTGAACTTATAACCTCTCGATCGGCGATTGAGCTTGCAACCAACCCAAACAACGAGGCAGGCAATGCGGCATTGGGTCCATCCTAAGCTTCGACTGCCTCACCTTCCAGTGCGCTCTGCCGAGCTGCGTGAACGCGAGCGCGCCGCGCTCCCCGTTCTACCTGCACGCGCCGGAGCGCGAGCGGCGCGGCTCGCTGCCGTCCAGCGCGGGCTCGGCGCGCTCGGCGCGCTCGCCGCGCTCGCCGCCGCCCGACGGGCTCTACGTCAACCCCATGCAGCGCGCCGGCTCCGCTACCGTCACACACCACAGCTCCTCGGGGGAGGACAGCTCAGGTATGCACACAATACACGGAGTGAGTTGTGGGAGTGGCAGGGTTTCAGGTATATTGGGAAGGACAGCTCAGGTACGGATTCCAACGGAGCGAGTTATGGGAGTGTGAGGGTTTCAAGTATATTGTGAAGGACAACTCAGGTATGGATTCTGACGGAGTGAGTTATAGGAGGGGGAGCGTTTCAGATATATTGTAATTGAAATGTGATATATGGTTATGTTATTATACGTTT
>DVQE01000065.1:0-14234 GCA_018239585.1 Pyrrhopyge papius papius | reverse complement strand
AGGCTTCAGCTCCCTCAAACCAGGTCTCTTCCATTTCAACGTAGTCGATGGCATCAAACCAGATATCCGGGTCTTCCCGTTTTGGATTATCCCGGTATACCGGGGTTATGTTAGCTGATGAGGCGGTGGTTAGTGTGTTTACAGGTGGCATATGCGTCCGTTTCTGATCTGTAACCGGCTGTTAAGACTCCCTTATTTATCATCATCAAAAAAAATGTCTGTCGGTAAAAAACATGATACGTATTCAGTTTTTGCAATAAGCCCGCAGAAAACACAAAGGACACCAAATGGTGTCCCTCTTGTGCAGTCTTTGTGTGTCAGTGTCTGATATTGTCTGACTGATTATAATATTCACCGGATTCAATTTTATCGATACCGGCCTGAAGTATGTCAATCAACTGGCGGGCGACATCGGTCGTCAGCCACATGGTTTTATCCACTTCTGCATGTTCGGGAGACTGGGACTGATCCTGCAGATAATGCAGGCGCAGCATCATGGCGTCGTAACTATCGACGGTACTGATATCCCATCCGATAACCGGATGAGTCTGGATAACGATTTTTTTATCGTTCATGGAACCTCCTAATCATACGGCAAGATGGCTAAGTATCTCTGACTAAGAGCTAACGTCCCGTTAACAACGGGTGATATCAGTATAAGGTCTTTTTGAAAAGTAAAAAGGGGGGGATCAGACTTTTATTATGCAAAAAACGGCAAAATAGTCTTCTCTGAACATCATAGTCGTGCAATAAGCCGTTTTTCGCCTTATTGCACCAAATGACTACGTATCTATACCTAATTTATTTTGCTTAACAACAGGTTTTAACATCCCAGCGGGCATCAGTGCCGGCCAGGAAAGGCACTAAAATATCCTCTGCGCCGTTAATGGTTTCCGGGATGATCACGTCCCGGCGGGTTAATTCGATAAAGCCGTCATTGACCGGCAGACCATAAAACGCCGGGCCGTTCAGTGAACAGAACGCCTCAAAGTGCGTCAGCGCGTTAAGCTCCTCAAATACCGTGGCATACGCGGCCAGTGCGGTCGGCGCATTGAACACCCCGGCGCAGCCGCAGGCGGACTCTTTGCGGTGACGGGCATGCGGGGCACTGTCCGTGCCGAGAAAGAACCGTTTACAGCCGCCGGCTACCGCCTGACGCAACGCTTCCTGATGCACATTTCGTTTCAGGATCGGCAGGCAGAACAGATGCGGACGCACACCGCCGACCAGCATATGGTTGCGGTTAAACATCAGATGCTGCGGTGTCAGTGTGGCGGCGACATTATCATCCCCGTCCAGCACATACTGCGCGGCTTCTTTGGTGGTGATATGCTCGAACACCACTTTCAGTCCCGGGAAATCACGGCGCAGCGGGATCATCACATCATCAATAAAGCGGGCTTCGCGGTCAAAAATATCAATATCGGCATGTGTGACTTCACCGTGTACCAGCAGTGGCATACCGTTGCGTGACATCATCTCCAGCACCGGATAAATATTGCGGATATCTGACACGCCGTGTGCGGAGTTGGTGGTCGCATTCGCCGGATACAGTTTACAGGCCGTAAACACACCTTCGCGGAAACCGCGTTCAATCTCAGCCGGGTCTGCGTTATCGGTCAGATAGCAGGTCATCAGCGGGGTGAAATCATGCCCCTGCGGAACGGCGGCCAGGATGCGTTCGCGGTACGCAATGGCGGCATCGGTGGTGGTGACCGGCGGAACCAGGTTTGGCATCACAATAGCGCGCCCGAAAAACGCACTGGTGAAAGGCACAACAGTACCGAGCATTGCCCCATCACGGAAATGGATATGCCAGTCGTCAGGGCGGCGGATTTTCAGGGAAGTAACAGGATGAGTCATTGAACCGGCTCCGAAATAAGTAAAGGATAACCTGATGGCGGGTGCCATAAGCCGGAAAAGAATGATAGAACGATTCGCCGGTAAATACCATGTTAATTTGCGTTTCTGTGTTACCGGCGGAGAAACGGTGGTTCTGTTGCAGAAACGGGCCGGATGTTTCTGAATGTCTGTCAGGGTTACCGGCATCACGGGTCGGTTGTCGTAATGCCCTGTTGTAAAATCTCCACTATTGCTTTGCACCTATATAGCATCTGATCTATATTATAAGGACATAACGTGTGGAAGATAGTGACAACAGATAATTTTGCAGCGTGGCTTGCCGGGCAGGATGACAGAGATCGCGCAGCAATACTGGCAGCGATGCTGGTATTGGAGAAGCGGGGGCCCGGCTTACCAAGGCCGTATGCAGATACCGTAAAAGGTTCCCGGTATACGAATATGAAAGAGTTACGTATACAGAGCAGGGGACAACCGATACGGGCATTTTTTGCATTCGACCCTGAGAGAAGAGGTGTTTTGCTGTGCGCGGGGTATAAAACCGGTAATGAAAAACGTTTTTATATGCAGATGATCCCGCAGGCTGACCGTGAGTATACAGAATGGCTGAACAGGCCGGAAAACAGGAGTTAACAATGGGAAAGTCACTCAGACAACTGCTGGCTGAGGAAAAGCCGGAAGTCGCAGCGGCTGCACGGGTTCAGGCGGAGGAGATCCTGCTGAATATCCATTTGGCGGAACTGCGGGAGAAAGTGAACAAAACACAGGTGGAAATGGCACAGGCGCTGGGGATCAAACAGCCGACAGTCGCCGGGATGGAAAAACCGGGACGTGATGTCAAATTATCCACACTGAGACGCTATGTGGATGCCATCGGCGGAAAACTGAATATTGATGTTGAGCTGCCGGACGGCACGCATTATATGTTCAGGGTCTGATACAGGATAGTACTGATAAAACAGAGAAATAAAAGGAGAGGTAAACGTTGGCTCCTCCAGCTGGACTCGAACCAGCGACATACGGATTAACAGTCCGCCGTTCTACCGACTGAACTATGGAGGAACATCTTCAACGCGGGGTGCATAGTAGTGCGGCGGGGCGGGTTTGTCAAAATGAAAAATGACTTTTTGAATCGTTCGCTTTGTTTGTGATCACTTTGCGGAAAATAGCAGCGAAAAAGGTTAATTTTGCCTGTAAATCAGTCAGTCAGAAAAAATAAAAACGGGCAAACAGAAATTGCCGTCTGGCAGAAACGAAAAAGCCCGCTCAGTGAGCGGGCTCTTAAATATGGCTCCTCCAGCTGGACTTGAACCAGCGACATACGGATTAACAGTCCGCCGTTCTACCGACTGAACTATGGAGGAAGCGAGTTCCCGTGGGAACGAGGCGCATATTAACGGGGTGCCCCGGTTGTGTCAACGGGAAAAAGATAATTTTATCCTGTTTGCTCAGCAAGTAACCCGGATGAATAAAAAACAGGCATAAACAGTGGCTTAAGCCGCGCCTTTCATCCAGTGAGAGCGTGGTTTCTCCGGATGCGCTTCCGGGTACGCCATCAGATGCAGATCATAAAATGACACGGTACCTTTTGTTTCTGTCATATGGCGGACATCCTGTTTCAGTGATTCACTGACCTGCGGGTGGTCAAGTAACACCGCCAGGGTTTCCGGAGGCACTGCTTCACTGACAAACCATTCGCCGTTATAGCACACCCGTAAATCCAGGACACCGATATCCGAAAAGCGGTAAACCGGTTTGACCTCAAACAGCAGAACCGCCGCCATTACCAGAAACAGGGCACTGAAACCGAGCAGCCAGTAAAAACCGAAGTAGGGTGCGTAATAAATAAGAACACCCAGCACAAGATAGGACACCACCATCGCCAGACATAAATAAGGATAGGTGCGGATAAAATGACTGCTGAAGCGGGGTTTTCCGTCCCGTTTCTCACGCTGATTAATATTATCAAGGGCGCCGGTAATAAGTGTTCTGACGACATCCATATAAATGACCTCCGCAGGTCTGCTGACTGTTCTGATACATTATATTAACATGTCAGGTATACAACCGCGCAGAACAGTTACAGGGTTTGTGAGGGGGAACTGTTATGGCGCGGGGGTTATTAAGAATAGTCTTATTCGGCTTAAGGCAGGTGTGTTTATCCGTTCAATACGCTGAAATTGCAGGCAATCAGACAAACAAAAATGCATAAATATGAGCGCTTTCACTTTTTTTAAAATTCACGGTAATAAATCAGTTGCTATTCATCCCTACTCATGAGTTAATGTTTGCGGCCCTAAAAAGAGCAGCTTTATGTATGACAACTGAGTTTGAGCGTTTAAGTTGAGTGTTATCCAGGATAGCCTTTGACCGTTTCATATGCTGTGTGCCTCCATTTAGTTTTTGCTTCCGGCCAGTACCTGCCAAAATGGCAATGCATTTATTTATATATAGGAAAGTCACATGTCTGACAAAATGAAAGGTCAAGTTAAGTGGTTCAACGAATCTAAAGGCTTTGGTTTCATCACTCCAGCTGATGGCAGCAAAGATGTTTTCGTTCACTTCTCTGCCATTCAGGGCGCAGGTTTCAAAACCCTGGGCGAAGGCCAGCAAGTAGAATTCACCATCGAGAATGGTGCTAAAGGCCCGGCTGCAGCTAACGTAACTCCGCTGTAAGATATAGCCAAACCAAATTCCAAGCCTGCCGCGTAAGTGGCGGGCTTTTTTTATATCTGATGTTTATGCTTATCACCTTATTGTGATCACCGGGAGCGGGTTTATGCGGATTAACGACACGGTTTATGTTAAAACGGATGCAGAAGAGCCCCGCGAAGGCCGGATATTACTGATCGAACCGTTTAGTGAAGGGGTGATGTACCTGGTGGCATTGCCGGAATATCCGGAGGGGATTTGGTTTTTTAATGAAAAAGAGGGCGGGGACGGGGTATTTATCACGCCGAAAAATGATTTCTGACTTTACATATTTTCGCGGACATCCTATACTCCGCGCATCTTTTCTGAACAGAGGACCCGGATTTGGACAGTCACAGTTATAACTCAATTAACTGATCCGGCACACCTTTCTCTTCTGAAACTGTCTGCCGGAATGATAATGGCGGGCAGCACCTCTCTGCGGTACTGCACTTTTTGATTGATACAGATGATCCACCGGTTCCCGGTCGTATCACTGCAACAGGTATGCAGTATGTTTATTGTTTCTCACGCACTCTTTCCTCCCGGTTACTGAGCAGAATTTTCAGTTATTTTTACGTTTTCTGCTGTTAACACCTGACGCCATGGCGTCTTTCGGGTGGAGGTTACTATGTTTGCAATTCCTTATTTACTCAATTTACTGGCGGCGCTGGCTCTTGGCGCACTGATCGGCGCGGAGCGCCAGTGGCGTCAGCGGATGGCCGGTCTGCGCACCAATGCGCTGGTAGCCGTTGGTGCCGCTGTATTTATCTTAAGTTCAGTGACTACATCACCGGACAGCCCGGGGCGCATTGCCGCACAGGTGGTTTCCGGGATCGGTTTTCTCGGGGCCGGGGTGATTATGCGTGAAGGCATGAATATCCGCGGGCTGAATACCGCTGCAACGTTATGGTGCTCAGCCGGTATTGGTGTGTTGTGCGGGCTGGGCGAATTCGGTCCGGCAGTGACGGCGGCACTGGTTATCTTATGTGCCAATATTTTGCTGCGGGAAGCGGCGCAGCGCATCAATGCCCGGCCGGTTATTCACGCCACGGATCTGGTGCAGGACTATAAAATCCGTGCCGTCTGCAATGAAAAAGATGAAATTCTGGTCAGAACGGTGATCCTCCAGGCGCTGAATGGTTCACATGTCAGGTTGCATTCACTCAGCAGTGCGGATACGTCCGGCGGAAAGCTGGAAGTGTGTGCGGAAGTCCGGGCCACACCGGCGGAGCAAAAGGAGATAGAAGGTATTGTCTGCCGGGTCAGTCTGGAAAGAAGTGTCAGTGCGGTCAACTGGATGATTGCGTCTGAACTGCCCGTCTGAGGATTTTCTGTACGCTGCTCAGCGAACAGCGGCATTATTTTAATAAAATCTTAAGGTTTGTGCCGGTGGCTCATCCACCGGCTTTATTCTGTGTATCAACAGAATATTTATATTTAGTGATATTTTTTGATGGGAAAGATGAGATGTTTTTTACTCATTTTAAGAATAAAGCACCAAATTCTCAGTTTTCCGCGTGATGGAAAGTGCCTTTTCCGTGTCACACTACAACGAATTTTTTGTGGCCGTAAAGCGGGCTCCCGGGGTGGAGAGCGTGATTACTGTTATCAGTATCGGTCCGGATTTAAGAAAGTTTTCAGAAAAATAGCAATTAAATGTGAAGGTGATCACAATCCGGTAACATTCCTGCTATCAGCCGGTGTCAGTATAAAAAGCGCGAAATCGCAAATTTTGATCTGCTTACCGGTCTTCAGCGCCGGGGAATAAAATGCACTGTTCTGCCGGGCAGGATAGCATGAAATGATTACTCAAAATTCGTACTCAGCCACAGTACACTTCTAATTTGTAAAAAAAAAAGTATATAGTAACTATAAGTTACTATATTTGGGGGTATTACTTCACACATGACTGCCCGATGCAATGCTACATTTAATTAACGACTGTGCTAATAGGAAAATACCGGGATTGTGATGGCATGATGTCATTTCGGTGACAGCAGGGTATCAATGCGTTTTTCAGAACAGTAACCAGCGTATCAGAGAGGTCGCTGAGTTTATAAAAGTACCCGCGGACGTATATACATAACCTTATCCGCTCCGTAAAGACAAATAAGTGAGCATATAAAAAGAAAGAGACATTATTTTTAATAAGCAATAAAGAGGAGCGAGAATAGAAAATCAGAAAAATAAATTAAATTCATTTAATCTTCAGTTGTTTTCCTGCTGAATAAATAACCTGCTTCAACATTAGATAATTTTATGTTTCCCTGTTCTGAATGGCTATTTTTTATTAAAAATAACTAAACATTGATCCGCAGGGGTATCATGTCATACCCGTCGTTACACTTTGTTATATCCTTATCATAAACCGTGCAAAAAAGGACTAAATCGCACGTTATATCACTATCACGGTGGAAAAAAAGTGTTTTATACCGCTATTTTTGCCATGTATTCTCATTCTGAATGGTGCAGGACGGAGTTTCCTAATAAAACACATTGATCTGGATCAATATATGTCCTCACATTATGTGATTGGTGCAATGGACTTGAGACACACACATTTTGAGTCATATTTACCTGAAGATTATTGGCATTTAGCTTACGGGAGTTATAAGTGCGGTGAGTATTTGGGATATGGTGAGACAAAATATAATTAATAGTAAAATTGTACTAATGCATGTGGGGATGTTTGTCTTTATCAGCCAAAAACAAACATCAGTGGCTTGAATAGTTAAATTTGTGGTGCATAATAAATAACGTCTATAAATGATATAAGATGATTCAGACATTAAATAAGCTGATGCTGATTTTAATCGTTACTTTTATTGTTTACAGGTATTCCTGATATGCATTTAATTTAAGTTTACTTTTGTGTGTTTCGCACGCATGCCGGATATTTATATGGATTGGCAGTAAACAATGGAATGAGCTTCTCCGGTATTTATAACATTACGTAAAACAGGATCTCCGGTATCACACAGCGCCGGAGATAGTTTCTGCTGTACTTTGATGCTGCTGATATTCGGAAAGGAAAAAAAATGAGCCAGACGACTGATTTTCTGAAGCATATTTATGATATCAACCTCTCATACCTGCTGTTAGCCCAAAAACTTATTGCTCAGGAAAAAGCTTCTGCCATGTTCCGCTTAGGCATTAACGATGCAATGGCAACTACGTTAGCAAATCTCACGCTCTCTCAATTGGTCAAATTAGCGGAAACCAACCAGCTAATCTGTCAGTTCAGATTTGAAAGCAGCGATACCATTGAAAAACTCACACGTGATTCCCGCGTGGATGAATTACAACAGGTTCATACCGGAATTTTACTGTCAACCCGCCTGCTGCAAACACACGGCGCGGCTGGCACTGACTCACACGCAAGAAAAAGATAAGTATCATGGCCGAAAAAAGTATCATCAAAGAGGCTCAGGATATCCGTCTCGCGATGGAATTAATCTCTCTGGGTGCTCGTCTTCAGATGTTGGAAAGTGAAACACAAATCAGCCGCGGACGCCTGATCCGTCTGTACAAAGAGCTGCGCGGATGCCCGCCCCCGAAAGGCATGCTGCCGTTTTCCACCGACTGGTTTATGACATGGGAGCAAAATATTCATGCCTCCATGTTTTATAACGCTTACGAGTTTCTGATGAACAGCGGACAGTGCTCCGGTGTTGATGTGATAGTAAAGGCGTACCGGCTCTACCTGGAGCAGTGTCCGCCGGTTCCCGGTGAAGAGCCGCTGCTGGCACTGACCCGTGCCTGGACGCTGGTGCGTTTTGTGGAGAGCGGTATGCTGCAGCGTTCTGTCTGCAGTTGCTGCAGCGGGTCATTTATCACCTACGCCCATATCCCCGAAAACAGCTTTACCTGCAGTTTGTGCCAGCCGCCGTCACGGGCAATAAAAAAACGTAAACTTTCCGCGCTTCCCGCCGATATTACGCTATATCGAGAGGATGGCATTGCCAAAGCGGTAATGTGACCGGATTGAGTTGGTAAACAGGCAAACCCGTTTTGCCTGTCTTTCCTTAAAATTCCCTTTGACAGCCATCCGATACCTAACTGAGTTAAAGGGAATAGTGTGTTAATACTCATCGGATACATCATTGTTACGGGCACGGTCATCGGCGGCTATCTGATGGTTGGCGGCCATATGGGCGCACTTTATCAACCCGCTGAATTTGTTATTATTTTAGGTGCCGGTTTTGGTGCATTTGTCGTCGGTAACAGCGGGAAATCCATTGTTGCCCTGGGTAAAGTGCTGCCGCGTCTGTTCCGGCGCTCCTCCTACAACAAAGCGATGTCAATGGATTTGATGGCGCTGTTGTTCCAGCTTCTTAATAAATCCCGCCAGCAGGGGCTGCTTGCCCTGGAAAAAGATATTGAAAACCCGCAGGAAAGCGATATTTTTTCCCAGTACCCGCGCATTCTTAAAGACCCGGCAGCACTGATGTTTCTGGTGGATTATCTGCGTCTGATGATCACCAGTAACCTGCAAAGCCATGAAATCGAAGCCCTGATGGATGAAGAGCTGGAAACCTTCCGCCAGGAGAGCGAAGTGCCTGCTTCCGGCCTGAATATGGTCGGGGATTCCATGCCGGCATTCGGTATTGTTGCCGCCGTTCTCGGGGTGGTGAATGCGCTGGGTTCCGCTGACCGTCCGGCCGGTGAGCTGGGGGCGCTGATTGCCCATGCCATGGTCGGGACATTCCTCGGTATTCTCGTTGCATACGGCTTTATTCTGCCGCTGGCGTCACTGATCCGCCTGCGCAGCGGTGAACAGCTGAAAATGCTGGAATGCATCAAAGTCACTTTCCTTTCCTCTTTACAGGGTTATCCGCCGCAAATTGCGGTTGAATTCGGCCGTAAAGTCCTGTTCAGCGCCGATCGTCCGTCCTTTACCGAGCTGGAAGACAAAGTCCGTGAAGTAAAAGTCAGCCACCGTACCGAAGCACAGGACGGGGAGTAAACCGACAATGAAACCGGGCAATACGCATGTTATCCGCGTCAAAAAGCGGGGCGGTCACGGGCACGGCGGCGGACACGGCGGGTCATGGAAGATTGCTTACGCTGACTTTATGACCGCCATGATGGCGTTCTTCCTGGTGATGTGGCTGATTTCTATCTCCAGCCCGCAGGAGCTGACGCAGATCGCGGAATACTTCCGCACGCCGCTGAAAACCGCCATTAATCCGGGAACAAAAACCGGGGATGCCACCAACCCGATTCCGGGCGGTGGCAAAGATATCATTTATAAAGACGGTGATACCCTGCCGGACCCGGACAGCATGCAGGAGGAGCAGGGACAGGATGAAGCCGGTCGTTTTGAGAAACTGAAACAGGATCTGGAGCAGGCCATTCTCAAAGACCCGCGTCTGAATGAACTGAAACCGCACCTGCTGATTGATACCACCGATGACGGGCTGCGCATCCAGATTGTCGACAGTGCCAACCGCCCGATGTTTATGGTCGGCTCCACCCATGTTGAGCCGTATATGCGGGACATTCTGCGCGCTATCGCACCGATCCTCAATGACGTACCGAACCGTATCAGTATTTCCGGACACACTGATGACCTGCCGTATGCCAACGGCGGCAATTACAGCAACTGGGAGCTGTCTGCTGAACGCGCCAATGCCTCGCGCCGTGAACTGGTGCGCGGTGGTATGGCCGAAGACAAAATTCTGCGGGTGGTCGGCATGGCATCCTCTATCCATCTGGATAAAAACGACGGGCTTGCGCCGGTGAACCGCCGTATAAGCATCATCGTTCTGAATGAGTCAGAGATGGAAAATATTCTTCATGAGTATGAGGGAGCTGTTCCCGTTACCGATTTACAGCAGCTGAAGCAGCTACCGGCACCGCATACCGGGATACCGGTTCCGCCGGCGATCCCGCCGGAAAGGGTGCCGGAACCGGCGGTACCGGATCAGACACCGCCGCAGATCAGCGCTGCGGCGGCAGAGACAACACAATAAACAGGATGGACAGGTACTGCCGGATTGCCGGCAGTACCTGTCAGCCGTAACACAAGAAAAAAATTGGATAACCGCGATGGATATAACCGAGTTTTATCAAACGTTCTTCGATGAAGCCGACGAGCTGCTCCGGGATATGGAACAGCACCTGCTGGAGCTTGATCCCCGGGATCCGGACAGTGAACAGCTCAATGCTATCTTCCGCAGCGCGCACTCCATTAAAGGTGGTGCGGCAACATTCGGATTCACGCTGTTGCAGAAAACCACACACACCCTGGAAAACCTGCTTGATAAAGCCCGCCATGATGAGCTGACACTGACGCCGGATATCATTGATGTCTTCCTTGATACCAAAGATGTGATGGGCTCACAGCTGGATGCCTATAAGAGTGACACACTGCCGGATGAAGAAAGTTTTAACCGTATCTGCGAAGTGCTGGGGCATGTGGAGCAGAGTGTGGCGGATGCCGCTGTTGTTACGGAAACCACGGCACCGGAACCGGTCAGTGAAACCGCAGAAATTACCGCCGCGTCAGAAGAGAACAGCACAGCACCGGAAACCGGCTTTTCACATCATTTCACGTTTACACTCAGTAAATTAAAGGAGAGCGAGGTCGCTCTGCTGGCTGATGAGCTGTCACTGTTCGGCACGGTATACAAAACCGAACAGGGCGCTGATACCCTGAAAGTCTGGCTGGGCACCAATACCGCAATTGATGATATCAGCGGCGTGCTCTGCTTTGTGGTGGATGAATCGCAGATTGCGTATGAGGAAACCCCGGCAGCAGAATTAAGCGCCATGCTGGCAGCAGACAGCACCCCGGCAGAGCCGGCAGCGGAAACGGTCAGTACGACGGTTACCGCACCGGTACCGGCAGCCCGTAAAGCAGCGGCAGCGGCGGTGAAAAACAAAGGTGACAGCGGCAGTATCCGTGTGGCGGTGGAGAAGGTGGATCAGCTGATCAACCTCGTTGGTGAACTGGTGATTATCCAGTCAATGCTGACCCAGCACAGTCAGCAGGTGGATCAGACCGAATATGCGGATTTGCTCAGTTCGATTGTCCAGCTGGAGCGTAACTCGCGGGCGCTGCAGGAATCTGTCATGTCTATCCGTATGATGCCGATGGATTATGTCTTCAGCCGCTTCCCGCGCATGGTGCGCGATATCGCCTCAAAACTGAATAAGAAAATCGAGCTGAAAGTGGAAGGCAGTTCGACAGAACTCGATAAGAGCCTGATCGAGCGGATTATCGACCCGCTGACCCACCTGGTGCGTAACAGTCTCGATCACGGTATTGAGAAACCGGACGTCCGTGCCGCAAACGGCAAACCGGAAGCCGGGACTCTGACCCTGGCAGCGGAACATCAGAGCGGCAATATCTGCATTGAAGTGCGGGATGACGGGGCCGGTCTGAACCGGGAACGGATCCTGGCCAAGGCGCGCCAGCAGGGCATGGATGTGCACGACAACATGACCAACGATGAAATCGCGATGCTGATTATGGCGCCGGGTTTCTCCACCGCCGAAGTGATCACCGATGTGTCAGGACGTGGTGTGGGTATGGATGTGGTGAAACGTAACATTCAGGACATGGGCGGTCGTATTCAGATTGGTTTCACCGAAGGGCGCGGCACCGTGACCCGGATCCTGCTGCCGCTGACCCTGGCTATTCTCGACGGTATGTCCGTCAAAGTGGCGGATGATGTTTTTATTGTTCCGCTCAGTGCCATTATCAGCACACTTCAGCCGCGTCAGGAAGACATTTACCGCCTTGCCGGTGAGGAAAAAATGCTGCTGGTGCGCGGCGAATATCTGCCGCTGGTGGAAATGCATCAGGTCTTCGGCATTGAAGAGGCGGAGCGTGATCTGGCGAAAAGTATCGCCCTGATTGTACAGAACGCCGGTAACCGTTACGCCCTGCTGGTGGACAGACTGATCGGACAGCAGCAGGTGGTGGTGAAAAATGTGGAAAGTAATTACCGCAAAATCCAGGGGATCTCTGCCGCCACCATTATGGGCGATGGTTCTGTTGCACTGATTATTGATGTGGCGGAATTACAGCGGATGAACAACGAAATTTTGTGCCAAAAGAAACTGAACACGTCACACGTTGTGATGCAATAAACAAAGGTAAATAACCATGTCGATGATGGATGAAGATTTAAACAAACTCGATGAAGAGAAAAACGGCGAAGGGTATCTGATTTTTACCCTGGGCGAAGAAGAGTACGGCATTGAGATCCTGAAAGTACAGGAAATCCGTGGTTATGAGCAGGTCACCCGTATCGCGAATACCCCGGATTTTATCAAGGGTGTCACCAACTTACGCGGCGTGATTATCCCGATTATTGATCTGCGCGTGAAGTTCTCCCATCAGAACGTCACATATAACGACAACACCGTGGTGATTGTGGTCAATCTGAAAGATCGCGTGGTGGGAATTGTGGTGGACGGCGTGTCTGACGTACTGGTGCTCAAAGATGAGCAGATTGCCCCGGCCCCGGATTTCGCAGTCACGTTATCGACCCGTTACCTGACCGGCCTGGGCACCATCGGTGACCGGATGCTGATTCTGGTGGATATCGAAAAGCTGCTTTCCAGCGAGGAAATGGCACTCATCGACAGCATGGCTGAATGATAATTCAGCCAAATGGTTTTGGTTAATCCATCACTAAAGTTTTTTGTCGTGTGACCGATATCAAAAATACAATAACACTATGCCAGTAGAAAATTATGTATAGCAGAATTAAAATTGTATCAGGGCTTTTATCCGTTATTCTTATATTTGTACTGTTACAGCTGGCATCCAGCGGGCTGATGTTCAGCAAACTGGGTGAAAACCGCGACAGTATTCACTTTTTGGACTCGCTCCAGAGTCAGAGACAGGTGCTTACCCAGAGCTGGGTTAACCTGATCCAGGCCCGCGCCAATTTAAACCGGGCGGCAAACGGCTTTTTGCTCAGAGAGCACACCTTTAAAGACGATGCCACCCCGGATGAGCTGATCAAACAGGCCACCCGTCAGTTAGCGGATGCAGATGCCGCGTATGCCCGCTATATGAAAATGATGGAGGGCACCAGTTACGACAAGGCGAAGTTTGAAAAGCTGCTCTCCACCTATGAAACTTACCGTAATGCACTGACCCGGCTGATGTCCTATGTCCGGGAAGATCAGCTGGAACAGTTCTACACCTATGCCACATCCGGCTATCAGATGAAGTTCGAAGAGCAGTTTAATTCATATTTCGACAGCATTTCGGTGGCGTTCCGCGGGGAAGTGCAGAATGCGGAAGATAACTTCAGTGAATCCCTGTATATGCTGATTATTCTGGCTGTTATCCTCGCGCTGATCAGTCTTATCAGTTACCGCTATGTACAGCGCGGCATTATTCATCCTCTCAATGGCCTGGTTGACCGTATCAGGATCTTTGCTGCCGGTGACCTGACCCCGACAGTGACAGTGAACGGTAATAATGAAATCGCTGATCTGGGCCGCGGTGTGCAGCACATGCAGCAGGAGCTGATTAATACGGTGCGCGGTGTGCGTGACGGCAGCGAAAATATCTATCAGGGTACCAGTGAAATCGCCGCCGGTAACAATGATTTATCTGCCCGTACCCAGGAGCAGGTTGCCTGCCTGGAAGAAACCGCTGCCAGCATGGAAGAGCTGACCGCAACGGTGAAACAGAACACCGAATATGCCCA
>DVQE01000064.1:0-15594 GCA_018239585.1 Pyrrhopyge papius papius | reverse complement strand
ACTCGTAAAAACTGTACCATTCCTCGAAAAGTATACTATTCCTGAGCCTGTGGCCGGTGGTCTTCTGGTCGCGATTGTATTATTGGGGTTCAAATCCGGTATGGATCTGGAAGTGAAATTTGATGATTCACTGAAAGACCCGCTGATGCTGGCGTTCTTTGCCACCATCGGCTTAAACGCCAACTTAGCCAGCCTGAAGGCAGGCGGCAAAACCTTATTTATCTTTGTGATTGCCGTTGTGGGCTTACTGATTGTGCAGAACTCCGTCGGTATTTCCCTGGCGAAAATGATGGGGCTTGATCCGCTGATTGGTCTGCTGGCCGGTTCTATCACACTCTCCGGCGGTCATGGTACCGGGGCGGCATGGGGTAAGATTTTCAGCGACAGCTATGGTTTTACCGCAGCAACAGAAATTGCGATTGCCTGCGCAACCTTTGGTCTGGTGCTCGGTGGCCTGATTGGTGGTCCGGTTGCCCGTTTCCTGATCAAAAAGACAGCCATGAGTGATGTGAAACTGCAGGATGATGAAGCACCGACTGCGTTTGAAAAACCGCAGGCCGGACGCATGATCACCTCGATGGTTCTGCTGGAAACCATTGCACTGATTGCTATCTGTTTGCTGGCGGGGACGTATCTGTACAGTGTTCTGACGGATTTCTTCACGTCGATGCAATGGAAGTTCCAGATCCCGGCATTCGTGTGTGTGCTGTTTATCGGGGTTATCCTGAGCAACAGTCTGTCACTGATGGGTTTCTACCGTGTATTTGAACGGGCGGTGTCGGTGCTGGGTAACGTCAGCCTGTCACTGTTCCTGGCGATGGCACTGATGAGCCTGAAACTGTGGGAAATTGCCTCTCTGGCGGTACCGATGCTGGTGATCCTGGCGGCACAGACTGTCGTGATGGCACTGTATGCGATTTTCGTCACGTACCGGGTGATGGGGAAAAACTATGATGCGGCGGTACTGGCTGCCGGTCACTGTGGTTTCGGGATGGGGGCAACGCCAACCGCGATTGCCAACATGCAGGCGGTAACTGATCGCTTCGGGCCTTCTCATGTGGCTTTCCTGGTGGTGCCGATGGTGGGGGCGTTCTTCCTCGATCTGATTAACGCACTGGTTATTCCGTTCTTCCTGGCGTTACCGATTTTCCCGGTTGCGGGCGGGTAACGGAACCGTTCTTAAAGCAGGCAAGCCACCCTTCCGGGTGGCTTTTTTCGTTATACGTTGGTGTATTGTGTGCGTTCCGGCAGCCAGCGTTCGATCAGGGCTTTCGCCTGTTCCGGATAATTCTGGTGCAGATGCCGTGCCACGCGCTGTACTTCCGGCAGCATGCCCTGATCGCGCAGTAAATCCGCGACTTTAAATTCGGCATTGCCGGTCTGGCGTGTGCCGAGCAGTTCGCCCGGCCCGCGGATTTCCAGGTCTTTCTGCGCGATAACAAAGCCGTCGTTGCTGTCCCGCAGCACCTGAAGACGCAGTTTTGCCGTCTGTGTCAGCGGGGTTTTATACAGCAGCACACAGTGGGAGACCGCAGAGCCGCGCCCGACCCGGCCGCGCAGCTGATGCAGCTGTGCCAGCCCGAGCCGTTCCGGGTTTTCGATAATCATCAGGCTGGCATTCGGTACATCCACACCGACTTCTATCACCGTGGTGGCAACCAGCAGATCCAGTTCACCGGCTTTGAACTGCGCCATCACCGCCTGCTTTTCTGCCGGTTTCATGCGGCCGTGAACCATCCCGACCCGCAGATCCGGCAGCGTGGCTGACAGCTCATCAAACGTCACCTGAGCCGCCTGGGCTTCCAGCAGATCTGATTCATCGATCAGGGTACAGACCCAGTACGCCTGGCGCTTTTCATCCTGACAGGCACTGCGTACCCGCTCAATAATCTCATGGCGGCGGCTGTCCGGAATCGCTACCGTGGTCACCGGGGTTCTGCCGGGCGGCAGTTCATCGATAACTGAGGTGTCGAGATCGGCATAGGCTGTCATGGCCAGGGTGCGCGGGATCGGCGTGGCGGTCATGATCAGCTGATGCGGATGAAATCCCTGCTGTTCACCTTTTTCCCATAACGCCAGCCGCTGGTGGACACCAAAGCGGTGTTGTTCATCGATAATCACCAGCGCCAGGGAATGAAAACGGATATGTTCCTGAAAAATGGCGTGCGTGCCGATAACCATCGCCACATCACCGGCGGCAATGGCCTCTTCCTGTGCCTGCCGTGCTTTGCCTTTCTGTTTCCCGGCGACCCAGCCGACGCTGATACCCAGCGGCTCCAGCCACTGGCGGAACGTATTGGCGTGTTGTTCTGCCAGCAGTTCTGTCGGTGCCATCAGCGCCACCTGTTTGCCGTGTGCGATAGCGCGGAGTGCCGCCAGTGCAGCGACCAGCGTTTTCCCTGAGCCGACATCTCCCTGAATCAGGCGCATCATCGGTACCGGTTTTGCCAGATCCTGCTCTATTTCCGCCACTACGCGCTGCTGGGCATGGGTCGGCGAGAAGGGGAGTTGTGCCAGGAACTGATTTTTCAGTGTTTCCTGTGGTGACAGCGGCAGTGCGTGATAACGCTGTGCCCCTGCTCTGACCGCCAGCATGCTGAGGTGATGTGCCAGCAGTTCTTCCAGCACAATCCGTTTTAGTGCCGGATGCTGCCCGCTTTCCAGCTCGGTTAACTGTGTGTCTGCCGGTGGCCGGTGCAGCGTTTTCAGCGCCTGCGGCAGACTCATCATCGGGCGGGTCAGTTCCGGCGGCAGTAATTCATTGATGGCACAGGTATCGAGCAGATCCAGTGCCTGATCGAGCAGTTTGCGGAGTGTGGCCTGGCGGACACCTTCGGTGGTCGGGTAGATGGGCGTGAGTGTTTCCTGTAATTCAACAGACGTATCACTCTGGCGGATTTTGTATTCGGGGTGGAAAATTTCCGGGCCGTTTTTGCCGCGCCGGATTTCGCCGTAGGCGGTGACCTGTTTTCCGGTCGCCAGCGCATTTTTCATCGCCGCCGAAAAATTAAAGAAACGCAGGGTTAAGATGCCGGTACCGTCACTTATCTGACAGGTCATCATCCGTTTGCGGCCAAAGACCACATCGGTGCGCAGCACTTCACCGCTGACAGTGGCATAAATCCCGGGTAACAGATCGGTGATGGTATAAAGCCGGGTCTGGTCTTCATAACGCAGCGGCAGATGGAACAGCAGATCCTGAAGGGTGTGCAGACCGATACCGGCCAGTTTGCCCGCTTGCCCGGCTCCGACGCCGTGTAAAGTCGTGAGTGGGATAGCATCAAGCAGTTGACCTTTCATTTTCTGCTCCGTTTCGTATCAGGCGGATGGTTTCTTCTGTTGCATGGCAGCCCACCAGCTGTCCGGCGCAATGATATGGCCCTGTTCATCAATCTGCGGACGGGGCAGTTTTTTCTCGCGGGCGACCTGAGCCAGCACCGGATAACCGCGTTCAAACAGCAGGCGCTGCTGTTCATCCTGAGCAAGGGCGCAGCGGGGATGCTCATAGAGACCGGCGGCTTCGCGCTGGCGCTGTGCCTCATAGAGGATCACGGCAGCGGCAACAGACACATTCAGTGACTGTACCATGCCGGACATCGGGATCATAATATGCTGATCCGCCAGCCGGATGGCTTCCTGAGATATGCCGGTTTTCTCAGAGCCCATGATAATGCAGGTCGGACGGGTAAAATCGACAGCCCGGAAATCCACCGCGGTGTCAGACAGATGGGTGGCAAGAATCTGCATACCCTGAGATTTCAGCAGGGCCACGGCATCACCGAGTGTGTCGTGGTTATGCACATTCACCCAGCTGTTGCTGCCGGCGGCGGAAGAGACCAGGGTTTTGATCTTCTCCGGCCAGACTGCATGCAGATCATGGATACCGACCGCATCCGCGCTGCGGATCACTGCGGAGACATTGTGCGGCTTATGCACTTCCTCAAGACACAGGGTGAGGTCAGGCTGGCGCATCGCCATCATCCGGCAGATGCGCTCATAACGTTGGGAATTCATACCGTGTGATTAATTCCGGTTGCGGCTGACGCGCAGGACATCCGGCATAATGCGGATCTTACGCATAATATTCGCAAGCTGGATACGGTCTTTTGCGGTCAGGCGGATAAAGGCGCAGTAAACGCGGCCATCTTTCTCCTCGGTATTCATGCTCTGAATACTGGAGTTGGCATCATTAATTGCGGCGGTCAGGTTAGCCAGCGCGCCCTGGTGGTTAAACATATCCACTTTGATTTCAGCAATGAAATCCGTGTCGATATCATTATCCCACTCAACAGCCATGAATTTTTCCGGCTCTTTTTCATATCCGCGGATATTACGGCAGGATTCATGGTGGATAACCAGCCCTTTACCCGGACTGATATGGGCGATAATCGGGTCACCGGGCACCGGACGGCAGCATTTGGCGAAGGTGATAAGCACGCCGTCCGCGCCTTTGATCGGCAGCTTGCGGGAGGTGCTCTCTTCAGTATTGTTTTCCGGTTCATTCAGCAGGTTACGGGCAACCACCACGCTCATGGCATTCCCCAGGCCAATTTCCGCCAGCAGGTCATCCAGAGTCGCCAGTTTCATCCGCACCAGTTCACGGCTGATATTTTCCTGCGGGATATCGGTGATCTTACGGCCGTTACCGAGTGCGTGATTGAGCAGACGGCGGCCCAGGTTGACGGAATCATCCCGTTTGAGGTTTTTCAGCAGCTGACGGATTTTTGCCCGGGCTTTTGAGCTGACAACAAAGTTCAGCCATGCGGCATTTGGCCGGGCACCCGGTGCGGTAATAATTTCAACGGTTTGTCCGCTGGTCAGTTGCTGGGAGAGCGGGTACGGCTGGCGGTCAACGCGCGCACCGACACAGGAGTGACCGATATCCGTATGGACGGCATAGGCGAAATCCACCGGGGTGGCGCCGGTCGGCAGCTCGACAATCCGGCCTTCCGGTGTGAAGACATAGATTTCATCCGGGAAGAGATCCGATTTCACGCTCTCAATAAATTCAAAGGTGTTGCCGGTACTTTGCTGAAGTTCTATCAGGCTCTGCATCCAGCGGTGGGCACGCACCTGTGCGGTGGTGCCGGATTCACCGTGCTCTTTATAAGCCCAGTGTGCCGCCACCCCCATTTCTGCCATCTGATCCATATCTTCGGTCCGGATCTGCACTTCCACCGGCACCCCGTGAGGGCCGATAAGGGAGGTGTGTAATGACTGATAGCCGTTGGCTTTCGGGATAGCGATATAATCTTTGACGCGACCGGGACGCGGCTTGTACAGGCCGTGAACCTGACCCAGTACGCGGTAGCAGGTATCGACACTGCTCACAATCACGCGGAATGCATAAATGTCCATGATCGAGTGAAAACGCTGCTCTTTCAGGTGCATTTTCCGGTAGATAGAGTAAAGATGTTTTTCCCGCCCGCTGACTTTGCCGCTGATCCCGGCTTCCGTCAGACGTCCTTCGATTTCGGATAAAATCTTCTGGATCATCTCTTTACGGTTGCCGCGTGCGGCTTTTACCACTTCTTTGATGACGCGGTAGCGGTTAGGGTAAAGGGCTTCGAATCCCAGCTCCTCAAGCTCCGTTTTGATATGGTGAATACCGAGACGGTGAGCCAGAGGACTGTAGATTTCAAGGGTTTCGCGCGCAATACGGCGACGCTTATCGGGACGCAGAGACCCGAGCGTGCGCATGTTGTGCGTGCGGTCTGCCAGCTTGATGAGAATGACACGAATGTCTTTCACCATCGCCATGACCATTTTGCGGAAGTTTTCAGCCTGAGCTTCTTTTTTGTCGCGGAAGTTCAGTTTGTCTAACTTCGATACCCCTTCCACCAGCCCGGCAACGGTGGTGCCGAACAGTTGTTCAATATCCTGAAAGGTGGCAGGCGTATCTTCAATAACGTCGTGCAGCAGTGCTGCCATCAGTGTTTCGAGGTCGAGACGCATCTCGGCCAGGATACAGGCAACAGCGACCGGATGGGTAATATACGGTTCGCCACTGGAGCGGGTCTGCCCTTCGTGAGCATCCCGCGCAACGACATAGGCTTGTTTTAACAGATCAATCTGCTCTTTCGGCAGATAATCCTTAACAATATGGTTCAGGCTTTCAAACAGGTACAAGGCAGACCTACCTTAACTTAACGACGTCCTTCGGCGATTGCAGAAACCGCTTGCATTTCAGCAGCTTCCTGCTCCTGTTGTTCCTGGCGCTCACGGGCGTCAAGGATCTGGCCGTTGATCAGATTTTCTTCGATTTCGCGCAGGGCGATCACGGTGACTTTATCGTTTTCTTCCGGAACCAGAGGCTCTTTGCCGCCGGCCTGTAACTGACGCGCACGGCGTGCTGCCACTAATACGAGGTCAAAACGGTTACCAATTTTTTCTACTGCGTCCTGGACTGTTACGCGTGCCATAGGTGTGCTACTCCACAGATAAATAAATGACTCGGCATGATACTGAAAGTTGTATCACTGTGCCAATAATTTGGCGATTAAAGCATCATGTCGCTGAACCTGGCGACCTGAACGCAGACGTTCCGCACGGATAATCGTCTGTAAATCGGTCAGCGCGACATTAAAATCATCGTTCACAATCAGATAATCGTACTCGCCATAGTGCTGCATTTCACTGACCGCCTGTGCCATACGTCCGGCAATGACCTCGTCAGTGTCCTGACCACGGCCGCGCAGACGGCGCAGCAACTCTTCACGGGACGGCGGCAGAATAAAGATACTGCGGGCTGCCGGCATCTGTTCCCGGATCTGGCGAGCTCCCTGCCAGTCAATATCAAGAAATACATCAACACCGGAGTTCAGGATATCTTCCACTGTTTTACGGGCGGTACCGTAGTAATTCCCGAAGACACAGGCATGCTCGAGAAACTCATTACGGCTGATCATGCTTTTGAATTCATCTTCAGTGGTGAAGAAATAATGCTCTCCGTGCACTTCGCCCGGGCGGAGACCGCGGGTGGTGTGCGATACAGAAACCTGGGTGTCATATAAAGGCTGTGTTTTCAGTAATGCCTGAATAAGACTCGATTTTCCCGCACCACTCGGCGCAGAGACAATATATAACGTACCTTGGGTCATTGTTGATGTCTTGTCTGATTGGGGGTTGAAAAAGCCTCGGGGAATAAATCCCCGCATATAGTATACACACACGCGCAGCGACATGCAGCGTTCAGGTGATTATCTGCTGAAAATTTCTTATTTTTCCGGTCAGATGAATACGGATGTTTCGTTTTTCTGCACCGGCGGAATAAAAATGTACGTACAGTTCCCCCGGCTACATGACAGTGCGGTACAACAGGAAAAAACAGACAAGCAGGGCAGATAAGCAGCGCCGGAACCGGTATTGTCCGGTTCCGGTTGAGCGGTTATTGCCGTTAATCCTGATTTTCGTAATTAAAGACCGGTAACCCGAGGCGGTAGCGGATGGCAATTAACCGGGATGTCAGACCCGCGACAAGGGTGATAATTATGACGGCATCACGCGGCAGCGGCGTGTAAAACAGTAATCCCATATAGAGCCAGGCGGCGGCAAAGGAGATACCGGCATATAATTCTTTCTGGAAAACCAGCGGAATGGTGTTACACAGCATATCGCGCAGCACACCACCGAAAACACCGGTGATCACAGCGGCAATGGCGGCAATGATCGGGCCGTAGTTCATATCAAGTGCTATCTGGGCGCCGATAATGGAAAATACCATCAGCCCGATAGCATCCAGGATCAGGAAAAGACGGCGCAGATGTTTCATCATCGGCGCAACCCAGATAGTGATAACGGCAGCACAGGCAACCGTAATAATATATTCAGGGTGTTTGACCCAGCCCAGCGGGTAATGGCCCAGCAGTATGTCACGGACCGAACCACCGCCGATAGCCGTTGCGGAGGCGATAATAATCACGCCGAAGACATCCATTTTACGGCGGCCGGCGGCCAGCGCGCCGGTCATGGCTTCAGCGGTAATACCAATAATGTACAGGATACTGAGTAACATAGTCTTATCATTGCCGGTTTATCGGAAGGTTAGCATAGTCAGCACAGCCGTAAGTCTCGACTGAGTTTTTTTTAGTCTGACCCGATCGGATTACCTGAGGTTATCCGAACTGATGGTATAAAAAGAGAGTATCACTCTAATGAATGAATATCAGATAACAACAATACCCCGTCATCATCAGCTTACTAATATTAATGTATGGACGCCGGATAGCCAATGGCTGGTTTATGATGTCCGCCCTCAGGGGGCTTCATTTACCGGTGAAACGATAGAAAAAATTCATGTGAATACAACGGAGATCCGTGAAATTTACCGGGAAACCGCCGGGGCCTCTGTGGGTGTGGTGACGGTCAGCCCTGAATTACCGGTGCGCTATGCCTTTATCCGCGGGCCACTGAACCCGGATCCGCAGTGGCAGTATGATTTCCATCACCGTCAGGGCGTGATAGTCCGGGATGATGCACCGGGTATCGCACATAATATTGATGCTTTCTGTATTACGCCGCCTTATCAGCCCGGTGCTCTGCGCGGCGGTACCCATGTACATGTGTTCAGTCCGGACGGGGAGTGGCTGAGTTTTACTTATAATGACCATGTCCTGCATGAACGGGACCCGGCGCTGGATCTGCGCAATGTGGCGGTGGCGGTTCCGCTTCATCCGGTGTATACCGGGAAACATCACCTGCGTGAATATGACGGCGAATTTTTCTGCTGTGTGGTCTCGCGGACAACCCCGGCACCACCGCCGGGCAGTGATGACATCAGCCGGGCATACGAAGAGGGCTGGATTGGTGAGCAGGGGTATCTGCGGGCTGACGGTTCCCGTCAGCGCCGGGCTATTGCGTTTATCGGGGATACCCGGGCAGAAAACGGTGAGGTGATCGCGGAGATTTTCCGTCTCGATCTGCCGGAACGGCCTGAGGATTATGCCGTTGCCGGTGATCTGCCGATTGAGGGAACTGACAGCACGATGCCTGCCCCGCCGGCGGGGGTTACCCAGACACGTCTGACGTTTACCCATCAGCGCAAATACCCGGGGCTGGCAAAACAGCCGCGTTTCTGGCTGCGCAGCTCACCGCAGGGCGACAGAATTGCCTTTCTGATGCAGGACGATCGGGGGGTTGTTCAGTTATGGACGATTTCCCCGCAGGGTGGTGAGCCGCATCAGGTCACTTCCGGCAGTGATGGTATTGCATCTGCATTCAGCTGGGACAGCACCGGGCGGTATCTGACTTTTGTCCGCAAAGGATTGGTCATGGTGTGCTGTGCTGAAACCGGGGTATGCCGGGCGGTGACAACATCATCGGCAGAACCGGTGTCAGGGGATGCGGTGGTGTTTTCACCGGATAACAGCCGGGTGGCATTCCTGCGCCGCACAAACGGCTGGCAGCAAATTTGGGTGGCAGACACCGGGCTGTAACAGTGGCTGATTATTCCTGCGGTGCAGGTGGCGGGGAATTGTGTGCGGTTTCCGCTGCTTCCAGGCGTTTTACCCGTTCCGCAGGGGATGACTCACTGTTGTCTTTGCCGTCGGTGGCATAATCGACCGGGGCCAGCAGGGTATCGAGCACCGCAGAAAACGGCAGATCAATGGCGACGAGCGGTTTCATTACCCAGCCGGTTTCGTCATCCTGCAACATGGCGATACTGTTTTTGGTACCGGAATAGTAGCCCTCTGTCGGGCCGGTCCGGGTCATAATACTTGAGCAGCCGCTGAGTATTGTGCTCAGTCCCAGCAATCCGCTTATTATCATACATTTGCGTGTCATAACATGTCCCTGCATATACAGCGGGCGGGTACCGGTAATTATTTCACCCGACCGGCGTACTATTCCATAAATAGAGTGTACTGAGAAGTTTTTGTTTTTTTGTGTGATCCGGGTTTCTGTTTAACGGCAGCGCATGATTACCGGTAAATTGCCACCGGTAAAAACGCGCAGATCACAGACAAAGGGTATCATCCCCGGAGAGCTGTTTTAACAGAACCGGCAGAATTATCTGTCAGAAAATGTGACTGAATTTATTGAACAATGCGGTTTGTCGGCGTTAATACAATGATAATAAGGGGATTATTACAGCCATTACCGGAGGAACTTCCGGGTAAACTGGGACGCATTACTGAACGGTGTGAGGTAAATATGCCTTGTGCTTTATACCGGCCGGTAATGTCAGTTAACAGATCCAAAGTCCTCGTTATACCTTTACCCCGTTATGTTCTTACCACATAACGGGGATTTTTTTACCGGCGGCTGCAACAGTGCGGCAGATGATCATCAACCATACCGATGGCCTGCATAAAGGAATAACAGATAACCGGCCCGCAGAATTTAAATCCGCGTTTTTTCAGTGCTTTTGCCAGAACATGGGACAGCGGGGTATCGGCGGGGATGGTGCTGCTGTCGGTATAGTGGTTAACCAGCGGCGTGTTACCGGTGAAATTCCACAGAAAATCACTGAAATCCTCACCGGCCTGCTGCATCGCCAGATAGGCTTTTGCATTGCTGATAATGGCATTAATTTTTGCCCGCTGGCGGACAATGCCCGGGTTTTGCATCAGTTTATCCACATCGGCATCGGTCATAGCCGCCACTTTTTCCGGGTCGAACTGAAAAAACGCCTGCCGGTAATTTTCCCGTTTTTTCAGGATCACCAGCCAGGAAAGACCCGCCTGCTGGCCTTCAAGGCAGATCATCTCAAACAGCTTATGGTTATTCGGTTCAGGGACACCCCATTCCGTGTCGTGATACTGAATATAAAGCGGGTCATCAGTAACCCAGGCACAGCGGGTCCGGGCAGCAGCGGACGGTGACATGACGTTCTCCGGAAAGACAGCGTTCCTGTTAATCTATACTGGATGAATATCCATGTAAACGGGTATGTTTCCGGTTTTTCGATCCGGGCGGAAAAAGATCGGAGAAGCGCTGTATAGTCCGGCGGTCAGAGGGTATACTGAATGACTTTATTTTATTATTCATTTTCTCGCGTGCGGATCCAACATGCAAAAGTTTGATACCAAAACCTTCCAGGGTCTTATCCTGACGTTACAGGATTACTGGGCGCGCCAGGGCTGTACCATTGTTCAGCCACTGGACATGGAAGTCGGCGCCGGCACTTCACACCCGATGACGTGTCTGAGAGCGTTAGGGCCGGAGCCGATTGCGGCGGCCTATGTGCAGCCATCCCGTCGTCCGACGGACGGCCGTTACGGGGAAAACCCGAACCGTCTGCAGCACTATTATCAGTTTCAGGTCATCATCAAACCGTCTCCGGATAACATCCAGGAGCTGTATCTCGGCTCTCTGAAAGAGCTGGGCATTGACCCGACAGTCCATGACATCCGTTTTGTTGAAGATAACTGGGAAAACCCGACACTGGGTGCCTGGGGATTAGGCTGGGAAGTCTGGCTGAACGGTATGGAAGTCACACAGTTTACTTACTTCCAGCAGGTCGGCGGTCTGGAGTGCAAACCGGTTACCGGGGAAGTCACTTACGGTCTCGAGCGCCTGGCGATGTATATCCAGGGCGTGGACAGCGTTTACGATCTGGTCTGGTGTGACGGCCCGCTGGGTAAAACCACCTATGGTGATATCTATCATCAGAACGAGGTTGAGCAATCCACCTATAACTTTGAATACGCCGATGTGGACTTCTTATTCACCTGTTTCGAACAGTATGAGAAAGAAGCGCAGTCCCTGCTGGCACTGGAAACTCCGCTGCCGTTACCGGCCTATGAGCGTATTCTGAAAGCGGCTCACTCTTTCAACCTGCTTGATGCGCGCAAAGCGATTTCGGTGACGGAACGTCAGCGTTATATCCTGCGTATCCGTACCCTGACCAAAGCCGTTGCCGAAGCTTACTATGCCTCCCGTGAGGCACTGGGCTTCCCGATGTGTAAAAAGAACTAAGAGGCTGTCATGACACAACAGACTTTCCTGACGGAAATCGGCACAGAAGAGTTACCGCCGAAGGCGCTTCGTTCTCTTGCTGAATCTTTTGCGGCTAACCTGACTGCAGAACTGGCCGCAGCGAACCTGACTCACGGTGATGTGACCTGGTACGCGGCACCGCGCCGCCTGGCGGTAAAAATTGCCGGGCTGGCGGAATCTGCCGCTGATCGCGAAGTGGAAAAACGCGGCCCTGCTATTGCTCAGGCATTTGATGCCGAAGGCAAACCGACCAAAGCGGCGGAGGGCTGGGCACGCGGTTGCGGGATCACCGTTGATCAGGCTGATCGCATGGTCACTGACAAAGGTGAATGGCTGCTGTACCGCGCGGTGGAAAAAGGGAACAACGCCAAAGAATTACTGGCCGGTATGGTCAGCCGTGCGCTGGCCAAACTGCCAATCCCGAAACTGATGCGCTGGGGTGATAAAGAGACTCACTTTGTGCGTCCGGTTCACACCGTCACGATGCTGATGGGCGCGGATGTGATTCCGGGTGAAGTCCTGGGGATCATCTCTGACCGCATTATCCGTGGTCACCGTTTTATGGGTGAAGCAGAATTCACTATCGCACACGCAGATAAGTATCCGGCCATTCTGGAAACGCGCGGTAAAGTGATGGCGGATTACGATGCCCGTAAAGCCATGATTAAGCGCGATGCGGAAAAAGCAGCACTGGCACTGGGCGGCGTGGCTGACCTGACTGACAGCCTGCTGGAAGAAGTCACTTCACTGGTGGAATGGCCGGTTGTGCTGACAGCGAAATTCGAGGAAAAATTCCTCGCGGTTCCGTCTGAAGCGCTGGTTTACACCATGAAAGGTGACCAGAAGTACTTCCCGGTTTACAACAAAAACGGCAACCTGATGCCGAACTTTATCTTTGTCGCCAATATCGAGTCTTCTGATCCGTCACAGATCATTGCTGGTAACGAAAAAGTCGTCCGTCCGCGTCTGGCAGATGCTGAATTCTTCTTTAAAACTGACTGCAAAAAACGCCTGGAAGATAACCTGCCGCGTCTGAGCACCGTTCTGTTCCAGCAGCAACTGGGCACACTGCGTGATAAAACCGATCGCCTTGAAGCGCTGGCAGGCTGGATTGCCGGTCAGATTGGCGCGGATGTGAATCATGCCACCCGTGCCGGTCTGCTGGCCAAATGTGACCTGATGACCAACATGGTCTTTGAGTTCACTGACACCCAGGGTGTGATGGGGATGCACTATGCACGCCATGACGGTGAATCTGAAGATGTGGCACTGGCACTGAAAGAGCAGTATCAGCCGCGTTATGCCGGTGATAGCCTGCCGTCAACGCCGGTTTCTGATGCACTGGCGATTGCCGATAAAATGGATACCCTGGCGGGGATCTTCGGCATCGGCCAGCATCCGAAAGGTGACAAAGACCCGTTTGCTCTGCGCCGTGCCGCACTCGGTGTGCTGCGTATCATCGTTGAGAAAGGCTACAACCTTGACCTGGAAACGCTGACACAGGAAGCGGTCCGTCTGTATGGTGATAAGCTGACGAACGCGAATGTGGTGACTGACGTGGTTGATTTCATGTTAGGCCGTTTCCGTGCCTGGTATCAGGAGCAGGGTTTTGCGATTGATACTATCCAGGCTGTTCTGGCGCGTCGCCCGACCCGCCCGGCTGACTTTGATGCCCGTATGAAAGCGGTCACGCACTTCCGCACGCTGGACGAAGCTGCTGCCCTGGCCGCAGCTAATAAGCGTGTATCTAACATTCTGTCGAAGAGTGATGATGTACTGAATGATACGGTTCTGGCGTCATTAATGAATGCACCGGAAGAGATCCGCCTGGCTGCGTATGTGACTGACCTGAAAAACCAACTGGCTCCGCTTTATGCGGAAGGCAAATATCAGGAAGCGCTGACTGAACTGGCTTCTCTGCGTGAATCGGTGGATGCGTTCTTTGATAGTGTGATGGTGATGGATAAGGATGATAATATCCGCCGCAACCGTCTGACATTATTAAATGAACTGCGCAACCTGTTCCTGGGTGTTGCGGATATTTCACTGTTGCAGTAATCGGCTGAAAAGTGAAAAGCCCGGCGTTGCCGGGCTTCATTTTTTTTACGGAAGTGGTTTTTTTATTTGAGATTCGAATACCGGCGTAGATGAAATTTTCCCGTTACCGGAATGGTAAAGCTCGTTGGATCTGAATTTAGCTGTTTCATTCATTATCTCACCATCATTAATGTAGGCAAGAACATCACTATCCGTAGATATATTCAGTGCTTCCAGATATTTTTTATTGTTAAATGCGATTTGATTTGCTTTAATCCGTAAACTGCCTGTCAGATTACCATAGTTATTAATACCAACACCGGATTCAATCTTATCCAAACTGGTAATTTCGGTGATGTCTGATGACATATTCCTTTTGTTATGGATAACAGCGTTGCCTATTGCCAGCATTTTATGTTTGTTATCAATATGGATATTGCCGTTGTTGGTAATTTTGCTGTTTTCCAGTATTGAATCCGCATTAATTACGCGGATATTACCTTTACTGCCATTAGTCAGGTGCGAATTGACCAAATTCATCGTCAGCTGGCTGTTCATAACACGTTGCTTTTGTTCATCACCAACCGGACCAACCGTAATCATGCCGTGATTTTTTATATTAGTGTTATTTGCACTGATATACATATCATCTGTTTTAATATGGCTGTCTTTGCTGATGGTCAGTTTGCTTTTTTCAGCGCCACTGCTGCCGGACAAGTCTTCCAGACCCCGGACTGTATTTGGTGAATACTTTACTAATTCATGGCCGCTGAACATCGTCAGATTGGGAGTAATGATTTCACTGTTACGAATAAAGATATTTTCAGCAATAATATTAAATTTACTTACTGAAGAAAAAGCATTTTCAGTTGTGTTATTAATGCGAATATTGCTGTTATTTTCACTATTGTGGTAACCCAGTAATGCTCCATCCTGAGATAATACAATTTTTCCGCCGGTCAATGTGAATTGATCTGCACCGGAAATACTGCATCCGTTGCAGGCAATACCGTTCGGGTTGGCAATAATCAGATGGGCTTTTTGGCCATCCACATGCATATTGCCGCGCAGACGTGATTTTTCGGTTGAAAGCACTTCGTTAATAATTGTCCCGGCACCAGCTTCACGGTTATTAAATACCACACCATGCTTATTAACATTAAACTGATCGTAGGCATTATAAGAAATACCGTGTGTATTTGCCGGTGCGATATTAATGGTCGTAGTGTTTCCCTGACGGACGACCTGAGTTGACTCCGAAGACGCAGGATTAACGGTAATAGCCGCCGCAGAGGCGAACTGACTGAGTAAAAGGGCACTGCTGATAACGGATAGCTTTACTATTTTTGGCATAACCACTCCCTGGTTGTTGCTGAGGTATAAAATCCACGGATAGGATAAATAAAGTCTCTGACAGGAGATATGAACAGAGTGGTTATTTTTTGTCAGTTTTCAGCATTCCGATAGCAAATAAAAAACATACCGTTTACCAATAAGAGGATGAAAAACAAAAATTTGGCTGATAAACCGGCGAAATAAAAATAATTCGGCGAAAAACAAAAAATTCCGGTTCAGGCTCTTGACGTTTAGCCTTTCCGGCAGTAATATCCATCCCGC
>DVQE01000063.1:0-15647 GCA_018239585.1 Pyrrhopyge papius papius | reverse complement strand
CCGATCTTGCCTTCAGATAATTTTTACCGTGAAGACCGGATGCCGTCACCGGGGCGGGTTATCTGGCAGCATTTCACCGCAGATATTCCGGCTATGATCGGTTTTTACGGCGTGCTGTTTCTGATTGCACTGGCGATCGGCGGCACCTGGATAGCGCCTTATGCACTCGACCAGCAATTTGCCGGTCACCAGTTACTGCCGCCCTCCTGGTCCCATTACGGGAATGTCGCCTTCTTCCTCGGTACGGATGACCTCGGCCGTGATATTTTCAGCCGCCTTATTCTCGGCACACAATCCACCTTCGGAGGCGCATTGCTGGTGACCATCATTTCTGCCGTCGCCGGGATTATTATCGGCTGTCTGGCAGGGATGACCACCGGCCTGCGCTCAGCCATCTTTAACCATATGTTTGATACCCTGCTGGCGCTGCCCTCTCTGCTGCTGGCAATTATTGTGGTGGCCTTTTTCGGTGCCAGTCTCAGTCACGCCATGATTGCCGTGGCACTGGCACTGCTGCCGCGTATTGTGCGGATGATTTATATCGCAGTACATGATGAGCTTGATAAGGAATACGTGATCGCCGCCCGGCTCGACGGTGCATCCAACCTCAATATTCTGATCCATACGGTGCTGCCGAATATCAGTGCTGTGACCGTCACCGAACTGACCCGCGCCCTGTCCATCGCTATCCTTGATATTGCCGCACTCGGTTTTCTTGAACTGGGGGCACAACTGCCGTCACCGGAATGGGGAGCAATGCTCGGTGATTCTCTGGAACTGATTTATGTCGCGCCCTGGACAGTGCTTCTGCCGGGAACCGCTATTCTTATCAGCGTTCTGCTGGTGAATCTGCTCGGTACCGGGTTACAGCGTGCCATTAATGCGGGGGTTGAATAATGCCGTTACTGGATATCCGCAATTTAACTATTGAATTTATGACCGCCGCAGGGCCGATCAAGGCCGTTGACCGCGTGACATTATCCCTGACCGAAGGGGAATTCCGCGGCCTTGCCGGGGAATCCGGTTCCGGTAAAAGCCTTATCGCCAAAGCGATTGCCGGTATTACCAAAGATAATCTGCGCGTGACGGCAGACCGTTTCCGCTTTAATGATATCGATTTGCTGAAACTCTCCCCCCGTCAGCGCCGCCGGGTGATCGGCCACAATGTGTCGATGATTTTCCAGGAGCCTCAGTCCTGTCTGGATCCGTCAGAAAATATCGGCAAACAGCTGATTCAGACTATCCCCGGCTGGACTTACAAAGGCCGCTGGTGGCAGCGCTTTAACTGGCGTAAACGCCGGGCGATTGAGCTGCTGCACCGTGTCGGTATCAAAGATCACAAAGATGTGATGAGCAGCTACCCCTATGAGCTGACCGAAGGGGAATGCCAGAAGGTGATGATTGCCATTGCGCTGGCCAATCAGCCGCGTCTGCTGATCGCCGATGAGCCGACCAACGCCATGGAACCCGATACTCAGGCACAGATTTTCCGCCTGCTGACCCGGCTGAATCAGAACAACAATATGACTATCCTGCTGATCAGCCACGATTTACAATTAATGAGCCAGCTGGTGGATCGCATTAATGTACTCTACTGCGGTCAGACCGTGGAGAGTGCCGAACCGGATGACCTGCTGCTCAAACCGCATCATCCGTATACTCAGGCGCTGATGCGGGCTATCCCTGACTTTGAAAAACCGCTGGCGCACAAATGCCGTCTCAATACCCTGCCGGGTGCGATTCCGTCACTGGAGCATCTGCCGGTTGGCTGCCGCCTGGGGCCGCGTTGTCCGTATGCCCAGAAGGTGTGTATTGACGCGCCGCGTCTGCGGACAGTCAAAAACCGCAGTTTTGCCTGCCACTTCCCGCTGAATATGGAGGATGTGTAATGCCTGTTCCGTTGCTGGAAGTCAAAAACCTGAGCAAAACCTTCCGTTACCGGGACGGTTTTTTCCGCCGCCACCAGCTTGAAGCGGTCAAACCGGTCAGTTTTACACTGCAACCCGGCCAGACACTCGCCATTACCGGGGCAAACGGCTCCGGGAAATCCACCCTCGCACGGATGTTATCGGGGATGATCGAACCGAGCGGCGGGGAAATCCTGATCGATAAGCACAAGCTGACCTTCGGTGATTACAGCTATCGCAGCCAGCGCATCCGCATGATATTCCAGGATTCAGCCACTTCGCTTAATCCGCGCCAGCGCACCGGACAAATTCTGGAACTGCCGCTGATGCTCAATACGGATCTGGATGCCGCCGGCCGCCGTCTGCGCATTAATGCGACACTGCGCCAGGTGGGTCTGCTGCCGGATCACGCGGATTATTATCCGCACATGCTGGCCTCCGGACAGAAACAGCGCGTAGCCCTCGCCCGTGCCCTGATTTTGCAGCCGGAAGTGATTGTGGCGGATGAAGCACTCGCCTCTCTGGATATGTCATTGCGTTCACAGATCATAAATCTGATCCTTGAACTCCAGGAAACGCAAAAAATTGCCTATATTTATGTCACACAGCATCTGGGCATGGCAAAACACGTCAGCGACCAGATACTGGTGATGCACAACGGTGAAGTTGTCGAGCGCGGTAACACTGCCGAGGTACTGGCGTCACCGCTGCACGATGTCACGCGCCGCCTAATCACCAGCCACTTTGGTGAAGCACTGTCCGCCGAAGCCTGGCGCCAGGATGTGGATTAACTGCCGGTATTCTGATCATTCAGGCCGGTGACTTCTCAATTTCCGGTAACCTGCTTATATCAGCCGGATTTTACTAACCGCGTCACCTGCCGGATTACGGCGCAGAAGGTGACAGAGAAAACACAAGGAAACTGCTATGGGTTTTATGACCGGTAAACGCATCCTGATCACAGGGGTTGCAAGCAAATTATCGATTGCTTACGGTATTGCCAAAGCAATGCGTGACCAGGGTGCCGAACTTGCATTCACCTACCAGAATGACAAGCTGAAACCCCGTGTTGAAGAGTTCGCTCAGTCTCTGGGTGCCTCCATCGTTCTGCCTTGTGATGTGGCAGAAGATGAAAGTATTGAAAATCTGTTCACGGAATTAGCCAAAGTCTGGCCGACATTTGACGGTTTTGTTCACTCCATCGGCTTTGCCCCGGCGGATCAGTTAGACGGCGACTATGTGGATGCGGTAACCCGTGAAGGCTTCCGTATTGCCCACGACATCAGCGCCTACAGCTTTGTGGCGATGGCAAAAGCCTGCCGCACCATGCTGAACCCGAACGCCGCCCTGCTGACTCTCTCATACCTGGGTGCGGAGCGTGCTATTCCGAACTACAACACCATGGGCCTTGCAAAAGCCTCTCTGGAAGCGAACGTCCGTTATATGGCGAACGCAATGGGGAAAGAAACCATCCGTGTTAATGCCGTTTCTGCCGGGCCTATCCGTACACTGGCGGCATCCGGCATTAAAGATTTCCGGAAAATGCTGTCACACTGCGAGGCGGTTACGCCACTGCGCCGCACGGTCACCACCGAAGATGTGGGTAACGCGGCAGCGTTCCTCTGCTCTGATCTGGCAGGCGGTATTACCGGTGAAGTCCTGCACGTTGACGGCGGTTTCAGTATCGCGGCAATGAATGAGCTGGAACTGAAGTAAAGCAACCGGCCTCTGCATCGCAGAGGCTGTGTTTTCTGCATGTCCGGTGTCACAACGGATAGCAGGCAAAACGAAAAATCGCTGTGAACACACTCCCTGTACGCTCAGGCTCGCCATCCATGGCTCGCATGCTTTTCGTTCCCTTGCCTGTTATCCCCTGGTGTTATGCGATATTGATATTATTTATCTTTAAAATCACACCATTTCCGCTAACAGTTTCTCCGTCAATCGCTGTGCATAAAGCGCCTCTTCGCCGCTGACCAGCGGTTGTGTCTGATTGGCAACAGATTCAATAAAATGCCGTACCGCACCGTCAAACCCGCGCTGAACCAGCAGCGGCTCCCACGCTTTCGGATGCTGTTCCTGTATCCCGGCAACGGTTTCGCTGCGCCAGTGATTCATATCCGTCACCTGATAACAGCCGTCACGCCCGGTCACACTGATCTGCTCCCGCTGACTTGCCGCACAGCGGTGCATAGACGCTGTCAGCCAGGTGCCGCTATCTGTCTGTAAATGGTGTTCCGCATATAACAACTGATTTTCCTCATTTACCTGCATATGGCCGCTTTTCAGCGCCGCATTACCATCCCGTCCCAGCCAGAGCAGGGTATCTGCGATATGCAGATAATCATCGGTTACTGTAAAAGCCACATCATGCGGGCCGATACTGTTGCTGCGGTGTTTATCCATACGGATCGATGCCGCTTTTCCGGCGATCTGTTCTCTGAGCTGCAGATAAAACGGTGAAAAACGCCGGTTGAACCCGACCATAAGCGCCCGCTGTTTTTTCTCCGCCAGACTGACGAGGGCTTCTGATTGTTCATAGGTTCCAGCCAGGGGTTTATCAACATACACATGGCACCCCGCATTCAGTAATTCACTGACAACCTGAAAATGGCTCTCTGTACTGCTGTGAACAAACACGGCATCACACTGTTCTGCCAGTGCGCGGAGTGTCGGAAACAAAGGGAAGCGGTACGCATCACAGACCAGCCGTGCCTTTTCCTGATTCGGCGAAAACCCGCCGGACAACACCCAGTTATCCGTTCTGGTCAGAACCGGTAAATACGCTTTTTGTGCTATCCCGCCCAGTCCGGCGATCCCGATACGGATTTTTTTCATGTGTGCTTTACCTTTTATTGTTTTGTAACAATGGATTACAAAGTATTATCACAAATTGAATCTGTGGCGATTATATGGAAAGATAGCGCTAACCGATAAATAATTCGCATTCTGAATACATCCCGCCCGCGAATACCGGTCTATACTTCATCACTACTGCCATGTCCGTTCTTTTGTTTTAACTGAGGAGCATACCATGCAATTGTTCTATACCCCGGGAAGTTGTGCACTGTCACCCCATATTATTTTGCGTGAAACCGGCCTGGATTTTTCCCTTGTCCGTGTCGATCTGAAAGCAAAAAAAACCGAAAACGGTGATGATTACCTGAAAATCAATCCGAAAGGACAAGTCCCCGCACTGAGTATCAGTGACAGTCAGCTGCTGACCGAAGGTGTGGCGATTGTGCAGTATCTTGCTGATCAGAAACCGGATCGCAAACTTATTGCCCCGGCGGGAACGATGGAGCGTTATCATCAGATTGAATGGCTTAACTATATTGCCAGTGAAGTGCATAAAAGCTACGGCCCGCTGTTCTCTCCGGAAACCCCGGAAGATTACCGGCCAATCGCGCTGCGCAATCTGATGAATAAGTTTGCTTATGTGGATAGCGTGCTGGCGAAAAGCCCGTATATTACCGGCAACAGCTTTACGGTGGCGGATGCCTATCTGTTTACCGTCTGCGGCTGGGCACCGCATCTGAAGATTTCACTGGAGCCGTATCCGCATTTACAGGCGTATCTGGCTAAGATCGCACACCGTCCGCATGTGCAGGATGCGATGGAAGCGGAAGGTCTGATTTAAGCGTTCTGATATACAGGTACAAAAAACGCCGGATAATCCGGCGTTTTCTTTATGCTGATACGGTGTTCAGACCGGTTCAGTCGATCTGTTCCGCGCAGAATTTATGCGTCGGAAGCACCATTTCATCCTGAGCCGCCACCAGTTGCAGTTCGTACTCATTCATGGTTTTGGTTTTCAGCATCACTTCATACACAGCGGCAGCCACGTGTTCCAGTGCCTTCGGCAGTTCTTCGCCTTTCAGCAGGTTCACCAGCATCAAACCGCTGGTTAAATCACCCACACCCACCGGCTGACGCTCGCCGAAGTCCACCAGCGGACGGCTGATATGCCAGGCGTGATCGGCAGTGACCAGAATCATTTCAAAGCGGTCAGCACGGTAACCTGCACGGGACAGGTGTTTAACCAGCACCAGGCGCGGCCCTTTTTTGCACAGTTCACGGGCAGCGGCAACGGCTTCACCCACATTGTGAATGGTTTGTCCGCTCAGGGTTTCCAACTCCAGCAGGTTCGGCGCGATTATATCGCTGACCGCCAGCGCTTCCTGACACAGAAAATCCGCCACACCCGGTGCCACGATACAGCCTTTTTCCGGGTGACCCATCACCGGGTCACAGAAATACCATGCCTGCGGATTGCGGGTTTTGACTTTTTTCACCACATCCAGGATACGCTTGCCCTGCTCTGCCGAGCCGAGGTAGCCGCTGAGTACCGCATCACAGCGGGTCAGCTGATCGATGTTATCAATGCCGTCCACAATCTCCGTGATGTGCTCCGCGCTCATCACGCAGCCGGTCCAGCCTTGTGCATACTGTGTGTGATTGGAAAACTGGACGGTATTAAGCGGCCAGACATTAACGCCCATGCGGCGCATCGGGAATTCAGCCGCACTGTTACCGGCATGACCATACACAACATGAGACTGAATAGAGAGAATATTTTTCATTGATACAACCTGATTTTTTATTATTACTGTGCATATCATATTCTGTGAAACAGAAAAGATCCTGCTGACAGATCAAAAAGGGCAACTTTCGTTGCCCTTGTTTACCGTAAACTATTATTTCCAGCAGATAAGACAGTAATGTTTTTTGCCCCGGCGCAGTAATGTATAACGCCCGAACAGCTTATCGCTGTCTGTGAAGCGGTATTCAGCGTCAGACTGTTTCTCACCGTTGAGTGATACCGCGTTAGAGCCGATCATGGTACGGGCCTGACCGCGTGACGGAACCAGTTCCGCAACCACCAGCGCCTGCTGTAAATCCGCATCACTGTCCAGTTCAATATGCGGCATACCGTCCTGCGCCAGCTGTGCGAAGTCATCTTCCGTCAGACTGGAAACATCACCGTTAAACAGGCTGTCAGTGATACGGCGGGCAGCCGTCAGCCCCGCGTCGCCGTGAACCAGTTTTGTCACCTGCTCCGCCAGAACATACTGGGCACGCGGCGCTTTGCCGCTGGCTTTGTCTTCCGCTTCCAGCGCATCGATGTCTTCGAGGCTCATAAAGGTGAAGAACTTAAGGAAACGATAAACATCCGCATCCGCCGTGTTGATCCAGAACTGATAGAATTTGTACGGACTGGTTTTCTTCGGATCCAGCCATACCGCGCCGCCTTCGGTTTTACCGAATTTGGTGCCGTCAGATTTGGTGATCAGCGGAACGGTCAGACCCCAGGCCTGCTGCTGGTTCAGACGGCGGGTTAAATCAATACCGGAGGTGATGTTACCCCACTGGTCAGAACCGCCGATTTGCAGCTCAACGCCGTGATCTTTATTCAGACGGGCGAAGTCATAACCCTGTAACAGGTTGTAAGAGAATTCGGTGAACGAAATACCGACATCATCCCGGTTCAGGCGCTGCTTAACCGCTTCCTTGTTGATCATCTGGTTCACAGAGAAGTGTTTACCGATATCACGCAGGAAGGTCAGCACATCCATAGAGCCGAACCAGTCATAGTTGTTTGCCGCGATAGCGCTGTTCTTACCGCAGTCAAAATCGAGGAACGGGGAAACCTGCTGACGGATTTTATCCACCCAGCCGTGAACCGTATCCTGTGTATTCAGCTTGCGCTCCGTTGCCTTGAAGCTCGGGTCGCCAATCAGCCCCGTGGCCCCACCGACCAGTGCCACCGGACGATGCCCGGCTAACTGGAAACGCTTTAAGCACAGCAACGGAACCAGGTGGCCCAAATGCAAGCTGTCAGCGGTCGGATCGAAACCGCAATAGAGGGAGATCGGGCCCTGCGCCAGTCTCTCTGCTAACGCTTTTTCATCCGTAACCTGGGCAATGAGGCCCCGCTCTTGCAGTTGTTTTATCAGGTTCGTACCAGACATCAATGACTCCGTCAGTTCTGTTTTGTCTATGCAAAAATAGTGGATTGGAAATATGAAGGCTATAGCATAAAGCGGCACTCCGTGAAGTGCCAGCAATTAAAATGATTTTACTGAAGAAATTCTGACAACAACCGGTTACGGCGCGAGGCGGTCAATATCCCAGCCGTCTGCGGTACGGGTGTACAGGAAACGGTCATGCAAACGATGCTCGCCGCCCTGCCAGAACTCAACAGAATTGAATTTAATCCGGAAACCGCCCCAGAAGCTTGGCAGCGGGACATCACCTTGTTTAAATTTCTGTTTCAGCTCAAGAAACTTGCCTTCCAGAATACCGCGCGCGGAAATCCGTGAGGATTGCTGAGACGCCCATGCGGCAATCTGGCTGTCTTTTGGCCGGCTGTGGAAATATTTCACCACCTCCAGAGTGGATAAACGCTCCACTTCACCGAGGAAGCAGACTTGTCTGTCCAGGCTGTACCACGGAAAATGTACGCTGATTTTCGGATTTTTTGCCAGATGCTGCGCCTTGCGGCTGCCCATATTGGTGTAGAAAATCAGCCCGTCCTTATCAAAGTGCTTGAGCAGCACAATACGCTGATACGGCTGGCCGGTTTCATCCACAGTCGCCACACACATGGCGGTCGGGTCGGTCAGTTTTGCCTCACACGCCTGTTTAAGCCAGCGTTCGAACATTTCCAGCGGGTCGTCGCTGAGATCACGGCGGCGTAACCCTCCCTTTGTGTATTCACGTCGCAGATCCGCAACGTCAGTAAACTCGTCTGACATGCCTTTTATCCTCTTATCTTTTTAATTACTGAAACTGTGTTGTCTTTTATTACGGCCGCTCCCGGATAACGGGATATACCGCGCCCAATACGGTTTCCCGGTCTGCACCGGTGACAGACGGCAAATTACCGGGCTCACCGGCCAGTGTCCGCGCTGCCAGCCAGGCAAATGCCAGCGCTTCCATATCATCACCGCTCAGGCCGTAATTATCCGTCGGGCTGACTTCAGTGCCCGGCAACTGTGCGGACAGCTGTGCCATAATCTGCGGATTGCGCGCGCCGCCGCCGCATACCAGCAGGCGCTCACAACCGCCGCACAGCGTAACCTGCTCACGGATACTGACCGTGGTCAGCGCCAGCAGAGTCGCCTGCACGTCCTCCGGTTTCAGGCCGGGGAAATTGTCCAGCTGCGTGGTCAGCCACTGCATATTGAAATATTCGCGCCCGGTACTTTTCGGTGCCGGACGGCGAAAATAGGGATCACTCAGCATCTGAGCCAGTAGATCCGGATTAACGTGCCCGCTCTTTGCCCATTCGCCGTCTTTATCATACGGCTCCGCGCGGTGCCGCCATGTCCAGCTGTCCATCAGCATATTGCCCGGACCGGTGTCATACCCTCTGACCTCCGCCCCCGGGATCAGTGTGGTGATATTGGCGATCCCGCCGATATTCAGGATAATCCGTTTCTCATCAGGCGCACTGAGCACCGCCTGATGAAAAGCGGGCACCAGCGGCGCGCCCTGGCCGCCGTAAGCCATATCACGGCGGCGGAAATCCCCGACCGTCATGATATTGGTCAGCGCGGCAACCCGGTTATTATCCCCGAGCTGCATAGTAAAAGGTGTTTCGCTGTCCGGCTCATGCCAGACGGTCTGTCCGTGACAGCCGATACCGGCAATATCCTGCGGATTCAGCCGGGTTTGTGCCAGCAGCCCGCCGATGGCGTCAGCAAACAGTGTGCCCAGTTCATAATCCAGACGGCCTATTTCCGACAGCGTCGTCTGCTGCCCCTGGCATACCGCCAGTATGCGCTTTTTCAGCGCGTGCGGAAACGGATGCGAGTACGCCGCCTGCTGCGCCACCACTGAATCATTAATCGCTGCCAGCACAACATCCACCCCGTCAAGGCTGGTTCCTGACATCACGCCGATATAACGTCCTGAACGCATAACCGATTCCTTTTAATCAATAACCATCTGATAAAAATATAGTATTCATATTCCGTGTGACTACTATAATCAGGGTGCCCCGCAGATTCACCCCTTTTCGTACCGTGACCTCACTTAATCCCTAATCTGATGCACACCTCACATTTGTGAAATAAGAGGATTTACCTTGGCTGCGATCGTCGTTCGCTTTAAGCTGTTCCTAATGAAGATGAAAATAAAACGTTTTTAATGCTAAATTATTCTGCGATAATAGATAAGATATTACACTACAGATAATGAACACATCTGAATCTGTGAATACAATAATCAGGAGTCAAGTATGTATAAGCGTTTTCTCGTCGGTGTTTTTGCCGTCGTGGCCCTTTCCGGTTGTGTGAATATGGACACACTGAGTGGTGACACTTATAGTGCAGACCAGGCGAAACGTGTTCAGACCGTTACCTATGGTACAGTGATGAGCGCCCGTCCGGTGACTATCCAGGGCGGCAGTGACGAAAATATCCTTGGTGCGGCCGGTGGTGCGATTCTGGGTGGTATTTTAGGCAGTACTGTCGGCGGCGGCACCGGTCAGACTCTGGCAACCGCAGCAGGTGCTATTGCGGGTGGTGTTGCAGGTCAGAACGTTCAGGCTGCCATAAACAACACGTCCGGTGTTGAGCTGGAACTGAAACAGGATAACGGCGAAATCATTGTTGTTGTACAAAAACAAGGTAAAACCCCGTTCTCCGTCGGTCAGCGTGTCCGTATCGCGAAATCCGGTTCAACGTATACCGTATCTCCGCGTTAAGTTTTACGCGTTACCGGCAAAAGGCGAAACACCCGTTTCGCCTTTTTTATTACCTGCCATTACGTACGGTTATGCAGCTGCACAATATTATTTTCCAGTTTCCTGATAATCTCCGCCAGCATGTATAATTCTTCCTGTGTGATCCCGCCCAGTATTTCACGCCGTGTTTTTTCAATCACCCCATCCACTTCACGGATAAAGGGTTCAGCGTCTTCTGTCAGTTTTATTCGTTTTGCTCTGCGGTCATTGCTGCAGACATGCCGTGTGATTAACCGTTTTTCTTCCAGTTGATCCAGCGTGCGGACCAGCGACGGCTGTTCAATACCAATCGCTTTTGCCAGTTGGATCTGAGACTGATCCGGTGGCAGCAGGCTGATATTGTAGAGTGTAATCCAGTGTGTCTGTGTGAGTTTCAGTGGTTTAAGCCGGTGGTCAATCAGTGATCGCCAAACCCGTACTAACCTCGCTAAGTCTGATCCCAATGTTAACTCCACAAATTTCTCCTTATGTGAATACGGTACGGACGTATATGCACGCCATCATGTCTTTCAATCACCCAATAAAAAGAAACGCTGCACTATTGTGCTCATTGACAGCGGACGCAATATTGCTGCGTAATAAAAAAACAATTCCCGCTTATTTCATGACCAAAATTATTGCCAATGAAATAATTAGCTTTTTATACAAATTTAATTGATTAAGCGGGTGAACTTGTTCCGTATTAAGAATAGCGATCATCACTGTCGTGATCTATATTTTTTTACATAACCACCATTTTATTTTTAACAAAAAATAGTTGAATTTTAATAATTTAACTTATTAAACAGTGAGTTATTAAAATATATCATCATTCACGGCTAATGTGGTGATTTTATATTTTATTTGTATAATTTCATTCTTGATTATAAATTTAAATACAATAAAAAATATCATTTATATAATATATAAATTAGTAACACTAAATAACCCACATATATTAATAGCCTACTAATATATAGGCTTATAACTATGTCTTTAAAACAGATCTAACTGTCCGGATGGTGTTTCCGGTGGTGTTTCACTCTTTATCGCCCTGTAACGGCGCTGGCGGCACAAGCGAATCACATTTTCTTTTTGCGCGTTACTCAGCGACAGCCACTGAAAACGCTCATCACGGCTCCGGTAGCATCCCCGGCAGTAGCCTTTTTCATTCAGCTGACATATCCCCACACACGGTGAAGGGATATCAAAAAAGTGAAGTTGTTCTGCCATCGGCTGATGTCCTTTTGTCTGATGCCCTGCCGGACAGGTCATGGTTATCCTGTAACCATCAGCATCCTGATAATTTGAATTGTAGTCAATTATCACGTTATAGTATGAGCCATTACTGATAAATAACTGAAAGCACTCTGAGAGGTTACTTTATGCGTGTACTCCATACCATGCTCCGCGTGGGTGATATGCAACGTTCTGTCGATTTTTACACCAAGGTTCTCGGCATGCGTTTACTGCGCACCAGTGAAAACCCGGAATATAAATATTCTCTGGCTTTCGTGGGTTACAGTGACGAAAGTGAAGGCTCTGTTATCGAACTGACCTATAACTGGGGCACGGATTCCTATGAGATGGGTACGGCATTCGGCCATATCGCACTCGGCGTGGATGATGTTGCAGCGACCTGTGACGCTATCCGCAAAGCAGGCGGCAATGTGACCCGTGAAGCCGGTCCGGTTAAGGGCGGCACCACCATTATCGCTTTTGTGGAAGACCCGGACGGCTATAAAATTGAATTAATTGAAAATAAAAGTGCCGGGGCTGCGCTCGGTAACTGATTTATCCCGGCAAGAAGGATCAGAACGATCCTTCTTTTCCGGCGCAGCACTGAACAGCCCTTTCTCCTTCCGGCAAGCCGCGCTAGAATAGTGCGTTTTGTTTGTTTAATTAAGAGTCCCATGTCTGAAAATCAAAATCACAATGCTCTGAGCGCACGTTTCCGCGGCTATTACCCTGTCGTTATTGATGTTGAAACCGGCGGTTTTAATGCCGCAACCGATGGTATGCTGGAAATCGCAGCCATTACCGTCAAAATGGATCATAACGGCTGGCTGATGCCGGATCAGCGGCTTGAATTTAATGTGCAGCCTTTTGAGGGTGCAAACCTTGATCCCGCTGCTTTGGCCTTCACCGGTATTAATCCGGCAGACCCGGAGCGTAATGCGGTCACAGAATATGAGGCTCTGCATGCCATTTTCAAAATGGTGCGCAAAGGCATGAAAGATGCGGATTGCAAGCGGGCAATTATCGTGGCGCACAATGCAAATTTTGATCACAGCTTTGTGATGGCAGCGGCAGCACGCTGCGGGCTGAAACGCAACCCGTTCCACCCGTTTGCCACCTTTGATACGGCGGCATTAAGCGGGTTATCGCTGGGACAGACGATTCTGGCAAAAGCCTGTATCGCCGCCGGTATCCCGTTTGACAGTAAACAGGCCCATGGCGCGGCGTATGATACTGACCGCACCTCCCTGCTCTTTTGTGACATCGTCAACCGCTGGAAAAAACTGGGCGGCTGGCCGCCTGCGGCAGACAGTAATCAGTAAGAAAGCGCCACCTCAGTGTGAGGTGGCGTTTTTCTGTCAGTGATCAGGTAACCGGCGCCAGGTTTCCTCCGGTTGCTGCTGACTATACCGGGCGACTATCTCTGCAGGTTCAATAGACAGCAAATCAGGCAGAACCGCCCCTTCAATATCCGTCATCAGCTTCATCATTCTTCCTTTGAAGTTCTGTTCAAAATCCTTTGATTCTAAATACTCTTTTGCCCTGTCATCATCACAGATTGATGCAAGCTGATTTACTTTTTCAGAGGGCCTCGGGCCGCAGTCGGCAGCAGCGGATAACTCACTATTTACTGTGTGAATAAATTCAGCCATGAATTTCTCTGCTGGTTTATCTGCACCTTTTATTTTATCCACACCACTCAGAAATGTGACTAATGGTCTCAGTATGTCTTTTGAGAACATCTTCAGTGACGCGGTATCCAGAGGTTCATTTTTACCCAGAAACACCCGGGCTTTATTTAAATAACCCGGCACATTTTCCTGCGCTATTTTCAGCACCATCCGTGTATTCTGATTCGCATCAGATTGCATTTTTTCTTCCCGGATTGCTATCTTATTTATCCAGTTACCCAATGGCTCAAACACATTGTTTATTTTGCCTTTCACTGCTGTGAAAAATTCTGCTGCACTGTTACGGATCTCAGTGAGCCTCTCAGATAAACCCGATTGTTTTACGGATGCTGATTCTTTTAAGTCACCGATCATACCATCGGTTCCCTGATACGAAATATACCCGGTTAATCTGACATTCTGCCCTGTTGAAACTGGCTGCATCTTTCTGTCCTTTTTGTGTTATCGATACCGCCACTCTAAAAAATAACCGTATTAACAACTTTCATTTCACCGCCATCAGAAAAGCAAAAGCCCCGCAGCGGTAACACTGCGGGGCTTTTATAAACAGTACGGGACGGGATTATTCTTCGTTTTCAGTCCGGTATTTTGCTGCGGTTTCTTTAATCAGTGGCTGTAATTCACCACGCTGGAACATTTCCATAATGATGTCACAGCCGCCGACCAGCTCACCATCAACCCACAGTTGCGGGAAGGTTGGCCAGTTAGCGTATTTTGGTAATTCAGCACGGATGTCCGGGTTCTGCAGAATATCCACATAAGCAAAACGCTCTTCACAGGCAGCCAGCGCCTGCACCGCCTGGGCGGAGAAACCACAGCTCGGCAGTTTCGGGGAGCCTTTCATATACAGCAGAATCGGGTTTTCTTTAATCTGGCGTTCGATTTTTTCAATAGTCGTCGTCATGTAAAACGTCCTTCACTTCAGATCGGTTAGACCGGTGTTAACATACGCGCAGAATACCACTTTTCACTGCAAAACATAAGAATTTATAACAACAACCAATTTATCAATAAGTTAACTTGTCGGTTGATTATTATTTATATAACAAAAAACTACATACTGCGCTTTTTTCTAACTATGTATCAGTAAGTTAAGAAAATTTCCCGGTTTCCCCCGACATTTCTATACATCCTGCTTGCGCTGGTATATGCGTTATGCCCCTCACATTTACCTCCTGCCCGTATATATGCAGCGGTCCGGTTCAAGTCGATAAGATACTCAGTAACGAAACAAGCCTGTAAATCTGTAAGCCGGTAATTGCGCAGGCTGAACTCTGTTTCATCATTCTGCACATTGTCAGGTTTATTACTCTGCGCATCCGGTGTATTGCTATTGCGCTCAGGGTCATTTACGCACTTTGCGCTGCTGTTTTTTGGTGGCCTCCGCGCTGTTGTGTAATTCAGTCTCTATATCTCACACCATTCTTTCGGGGATTTTCCTGTGGTGGCATAGTCAGATAGAAACTGTTTTTGTAGCTCGTTCCGGTTTGATCCTGCCATAATTGGTCCTTACTGTTTCTCAATCACCGGAATATATCTGATGTCACCAGTTCATCCGGTACAATATATATTTATGAGCTATCCGTTCTATGCGGTGCTGTCCTTATTTTGCATGTACACAAAAGTGAAACAAAATATGTCAAATGTTTTTGATACTCCCGGACAGGCTTGAAATTGTGGTTTACATTGACAAACTCAGCATAGCTATTTCAGATATAGTTTTAGTTACTTGGCATTCGAGTAACTTTACTTTAAAGTAGTAATCCGTGGTATGTATAGTGCAGTGCGTTACAGCCCCTCTAACCAGGGACGGTTAGAAGGGAATCATTACTCCTTCATTTGTTCACGCTTATTGCAAATCTCTGTGATACCAAAGCACCCTGCCTTGTTATGACGCCCCTTAGATTCATTGTAATTAATTTAAGGCTATCCCTTTAGTTTTTTTTTCGTCATACCGATAGTTTATATGAGTGCTTATTCATTCATACATATATCAAAGGATCTAATATGCCACAGATTATTAATACCAACGCCATGAGCCTGGTGGCTCAGAATAACCTGAACAAATCACAGGCTGCT